>JAAXCT010001273.1:0-201655 GCA_012490785.1 Eragrostis nindensis
CCCGCTGGCTTACAGTCGGACATTTCCAACAATCTCGCACCATTCTACAATGAAGCAAAATACATATCGTCAGCTTCTTCTCATTACCTTTTTCAAATTACTCAATAACCAAATATCAACTAAATATCATGCACCACATGAACAACCCAAATACCTTTTCATGACCATCATGTACCAATATCCAGGAGTACTCTCTGTTGTAAAATTCACTACTCTATGTGATGTGCAAACAGCAGGTTAGCACTTACAAAATAAAGAAGAGGAGGTCAAACTATGACCAGTAAACTGATAAGACGGCAAAATTTCTCTTACAGCGACGAAAGGTGGAGTAGTTGACTCCAGGAGGAAAGCTTCTTAAGGTTGGCCATGCTATGTCTCGAATATCTCTTGGTAGTGAAAGAAATCCGTATGTAGATGTGTAGGAGGTCCGGTTTTATTTGGTTTGGTTGATTGCAATGACATGGTATTTGGGGTGTTCATGTCATTAGAAATAAATGAGCATTTCTATTGGACGAAATTCAAGGAGGCGGAGGAGATTACCTTGGGGAACCAATTTCTCCGAAAGATTTGGCCTCAAACCATGCGAAATTGCGGGATTTGGAGGAGGGGATGGAATGGGGGAGAGAGAGGAGAGCCGCCGGCTCTCTGTTCGTGAGGAGCGTGAGGGAAGGAGAGGGAGAGAAGAAAAGAGAAAGGCCCGCAGGCCTCGGGTGTGAGCGCCAAAGGATGCGGCGCTCGCACCCTGGGCGTCAAAGGACCTGGCACTCACCCCCTGCCAGGTCACCAAAACAGGCGCGTGCCCGCCAGCTGACGTGGCCGCCGTGAGCGCCAATTTATTTGGCGCCCAGCGGTTGTACCTGAGCGCCAAATCACACGGCGCTAAGAAAAGGGTCCATTTCTGGACATGTTTTCTCTAGAGGTCTATTTGTGAAAAACTTTTTCCAAAAGGACCAAATTGTAAAAAAAATACACTACTGGGTCTGGACATGGATCTCAGATTTTGGAGTAATGGGCTCGGCCCAGTTGAAGATGAATCTATAGGACGATATGTCTGGCTTTAACACCTCCTAGGAGTTTGTTGTACCTTTATTTACCTTGATACATGAATAAAGGCGGTATTGGTTCTAAAAAAGGAAAAAAAGAAGAGAAACTCCTTTAACTGATTCACCCGACTCATTTTACTGACGTGTCATGATGGGGCTCACATGTTGGGTGCCATTTCATAATCCATTCTCTTTTTATTTATTTTTTCTCTTCCCCTGCCATTTTCTGTGAGTGAGGACAAAGTCCGCCTCGACCAGCATTGCCTCAGCCCTCAGCCTGTCGTCCATGGCGGTGTCGACAGCCATGGCAGCGGTGCTTGCCCCTAGACGCAAGACACACGCAACGCGACTGCTAGGTGCGCCGTGGACGGTAGCGCAACCACACGGTGCCGTCGGGGCCATACGCAGGTCACCTCCGCGCCACACTCGCCGTGTCTGCAGGGAGCCGCCTCGGGCTACTCCACCACGAGCGCTGCAGGCGTCTCTGTTGCGCCTCGGGCCAGGGACCTCCGAGAGGGGCGGCGCTGCTCGATCATGGAAGTCGAGGAGCTGAACATGGAAGCGCATGAGCTCGAGATGGTAACAGGGACAACTGAGGCTTACCCTGTGTGCATGGCCACATCGGCCTTGTTCGGCATTTCGTCGCGACCACCGTGCGTGGCGGCAGCTACGTTCATGCCCACTCTTGTAAGGACCATGCCTCACGAACTGTTTCACATCCCAAATTTTGGATCACACACTTCGCAACCAAGAAATGCACTACCCTCTCTTTTTAAATTGTTGACGCCGTTGACTTTTTGAGTTACGTTTGATCTTTCCTCTTATTCAAAATATTTTTAAATTTATCATATATCTTGTTATGAATTGTTTTCTTAAGAAAATTGAAGCATAACTTATAATTTTGTATATTTAAGCTAATATTTCGAATAAAACGAACAGTCAAATATAATTTAAAAGGTCAACGATGTCGACAATTTAAAATCAAAAGGAGTATGTAGCAAGCCCCGAGCCATGGACGACCTGATTACAAGGCTACAGGTTGGGGGACTGAGGAACCATGTTGAGATGTGCCATGGTTCATGATGTGATGAGTAAATGACAACGAATGAATTTGAGTTGAACTTGAGGTTCGGGTTTGAATTGCGGGATTTTGAGGGTTGCATGAGCATGTATATTGATAATGTTTATGGCTAACCGGAGTTGGTGAAGGTGTTGGGAAGAATGGAGGAGATGGAGAAATGTGTTTGCTTGTCTAATGATGTGTAGGTCAATGGAGTCAACTTGATGGTCAACGGCGAGAGGATCGGGAGGAACAAGCGGGAGGCTTGGGTCCGGGCGATCGAGAGGCCGGGTGAGGTCAAGGGTGATCCACACCGTACACGTGGCGGACAAGAAGCACGGAGGGTTTCGCGGTTTGGCCTCAAAACCGTGGAGGTGATGAAGACGGCGGGTTGACCAAGTCAAGAGGCGAACAGGAGGCCGAGTCAAGTGAAGGGTCCCGACGGGCTGGGACGAGAAGACTTGACGGCGAGGTTCGCGGGACGAGGTGACACGCGTCGACATCGAGGTGGTTCCCGGTTTATGCCTCAAAACCGACGGGCGGACGGTTTCCCGGTTTGGGCCTCAAAACCGGCGGCGGCGCATGGTGGTGTACGCGGCACCATCGCGAAGGTTCTGTCGAGGCGAAGCAAAGTCGAGAAGGACCCGATGGCGTTCGGGCGAAGGATAAAGAGTTGGACGATTTTTCCCCTAGTGAAGGTGGGAGTATGTAATACCTTAGGTTATGTTGGGAAAGAGAAAAGACCATATAGGTTGGTGGAGTTGGCTACCAACTTGAGAGGCTCTTGGACTTTTCATTTTGGATCTAGAGGATAGGACTAGCTAGGGATGAGCTAGAGAGAGATGGGAGGAGAGGGAACAAGGTGAGAGCTTGTATCTTCAACTTTCAACAAGAGAGGGAGGAAGTGGGCGGTGCCCTAGCCTTGTACCTATGGATTTCGTGGTTGAATCAATGGAATAAAGTTTGCTTGAATCAATTTCATGCCCTTATTCTTCCTCCCCATCTAATTCCCGAATTTATCTTTTTCCCTATTTTTGGAGCTATTTTCGGGTGATTTTTTGATCTTCTTTTTGGCTGCGATTTGGGTTGGTTTTTTTGGATGGATTCGGAGCTAGGACGTGTGGGAACATCCTTGATTGATCTTGCACAAGATCTCCCCACGAGCACCTCAAATTTGTGGATTTCATCCAAGTTTGGCCAAACCTTTGTTCTTCCACGTGATCTAAAATTCGAGGGGATTTGGTTGGGTTTTTGGTACGGATCCACTTGGATGAGGTTCCCCATCATGTCACGCATCTAGGGTTCATGTTTGGTGATTTTTGGAGGTCGTTTGATTAGATTTCGGATTTTTGGAGCAACCGGTCGCGCGTTTGTGTTCTTGCTGTTCATCGCCTACCGGAGTATCCGACCGAGTATCGGAGTATCCGATCCTGGTACCCGACCGGACTATCCGGCACGTTACCGGAGTGTCCGGACCTGATACCCGACCGGAGTATCTGGCACATCACCGGAGTGTCCGGACCTGATACTCGACCGGAGTATTCGACACGTTGCCGGACTATCCGGTGGAGGGTTTCTGTACTCGGTACGGTATCCGACCGGAGTATTCGATAGTCTACCGGAGTATCCGACTCGATACCGGACTATCCGGTGGGGGGTTTCTGGACTCGAACCTTCAGATCATCTCATGGAGTTCGATTTTGCTTGATTTGCTTCCGCAAGTGTTCCTACGTCATCTTTGATCATTCATAGGGTCAGCACAACACTCTTCATGTGTGTGTGTGATCTTAGTGATCAATCTTGAGGCGGGTCGGGACATAGGCCGAATTCTTTGCAAGAATTTTTATCGGCTCCCATTCACCCCCCCTCTAGTCGCCTTCTCGGTCCTTCAATTGGTATCAGAGCCGGTTTGATCACAAGTTGAGCTTAACCGGCTTAGTGATTGTTGGCGGTCGTTATTGATCAATCTTTACCACCAACATACTATGAAATGAGGCTCACATAAGGACATAAATAGGATATTATTTATAACTAATGCCTCTCCACGAGTTTTGGTGATGTTTTGACTGCAGGACGAAATTCACCACAAATGGGGGAAAAGCCTACCGGCCGGCCCCATCATAGGTCGGCCGGCCTATGTTGGATCCCAACACGGTCCAGCAACCCCAGGCATCCCCCAATAGGCTCAAACATCAAGGATCAAATGGCCAACATGTATTTCCCAGCTCGGAGTATCGACCACTGCGCAAGGCCCAACAAACAAGCCCATCAACCACTCAAAAAGACGTCAAATCACAGAGCAAGACCGTGGATCTTAATGGGCACACCAAGAGGGGCCAGCCCACAAAAATTTGAGGCATTTGGAGAAAAAAGCCCGCCGGCCGGCCTAGGCCCTAGGCCGGCCGGCCAACTATTTTCTCCGAATCGACCCATCTTTTTCCAGTCGGTTCCAGAGTCGGTGGCAAGCAAACTTGACGCACCGGCTAAGTAAGGAGACGTCGGCAAGTAAGGAATATCCACAAGATTCCCCTAGCATGAAGGGACCTTCTCCACTCTCCCAAGAAAACTCCACACTATAAATAGAGGACCTCCCCCTCACTCTCAACTTGCACCTTGACACATGAGTTTTGAAGAGAAGTGAGAAGCGAAGCGCTGCCCACATAGTAGTGTAGGGAGTGAGTGAGAGGCTAGGAGAGTGAGTAGTCCCGGAATGCTGGGACTATACTTCTTCATCGCCTCGGGTATGCTCCTCGCCTGGGAGTAGTCGTCCGAGTCTCCCGGGCCGGGTAACATGTAAGGAGATTATTGGTCGGGCAATAAAGTGAGATATTCTGCTTTATTTATTTGTGGGTTTCAGGTATGCTTTAAATATTTATTTATTTATTGCATAGACTAGCTTACCGCATGCTCGCTAGTTGTGACGATAGATATAAACGTGGTGTTTAGATCTAGAGTTATCCCTGATTTGCTCTTGACCTCACGGAGGATGGTAGCCGCGAGTACGTGTGACAGGCGTACCGGTCTCTGTAATCCACCACGTCCGGGTTATTGTTTTTAGTAGGGTTTTCAATAGCACGTAGTTCCCCTTAGTAGTTGAACCTAACTCTAGGGTTGCTACTCTGGCATGCGTGTGCCCCGAAACGAATAATAGAGTAAGGATCTTACCAAGTTGCCCAGCTATATAACTCCTTATCATTAGATTGCCTGGCCCTAGGACTCTTTCGCTTATTGCTTTATTTACTCTTAGCTCAACTGCCCGGACTTGATTAGATTTGAGATAGTACACTTCACGTTCCCTGTGGATATTACGATACCCTGGAATACTCCCGGGTGAAAGCTACATCGCTATCCGTACGCTTGCGGATTTTATCTGTTAGGCTAAGGACTGCCAACAAGCTTTCTGGCGCCGTTGCCGGGGAACGGTAGCTGTACTTTCTCGAGTCTTGTCTCGCCCGTATCTTTAGTTTAGGATTTCTTTTTCTTTTCTTTTCTTTTTATCCTTTAACCATGAATCCCTCTTCCATCTTCTACGCCAATGCTCCAAAAGGGGAAACTCTGGAGCCCCCACCTGCATCCACACCAATCACAGCTCCGAGTTATGAGATTCGTCCTGAACTCATACTCTTGGTTCAGAAATCCAAATTCTCTGGGAAGGAGGATGAAAATCCGTACACTCATTTGCGATGCTTCGAGAGACTCTGCTCCACTGTGGTGACATCAGGCGTCCTGCAGGACAGTTTTAGATGGATGTTGTTTCCATTCTCTATCACTGGCCAAGCAGAGCTTTGGTATGAAGGGCATGTGGGTGGAGCAAAAGGAGACTCGATCACTCTAAGAAAGCTCTTCTGTCTTAAATATTTCCCTCTCTACAAGGTTATTGCTCTTCGCAAGAAGGTCATTACCTTCGAGCAGGGCAGCAATGAGTCATTAGGAGCTGCCTGGGATCGTTTCCTGTCCTACACTCACGAAGGGCCACATCTGGGTATCCCTGAGCCACTTTGCCTGCAGCATTTCTTCTATGGACTCACTCCAATGAGCCGTAACTTTCTAGATGCTGCATCAAGGGGTTCCTTCTTGGATAAAACACCAACTGAAGGAGCAAGGCTCCTTGGTAATATCCTTATGTATGCCTATGAGCTTCCCACTCCAAAACCACCACCCGAAGTAGCACACACCGTACAACCCATCCCGGAGCCAACCTTCCTCCAAACTCCAGTCACCAAGGAAGTTTCTGAACCATCTTTTGCTTGTGCTTCGGATGCACGATTGTCCCAGAGAAGCAATCCCCTCACTGAAGACCTTCCCCCTGCGAAAAATGAACCAGCTTTTCCTTTTAGTTCTCACAACGAAGGGGTCAATCTATCAAGTTTTGGGGTTACAAGACCTTACCCAGTGGAGGTGAATCATCATCTGGACATCGAACCAAAAGTGCCATATTCATACCCTGAGAGGAAACAAACCCACACACTCAAGCCATGTCAACCATGCCCATCAAATCCTTTCCCCATCCTTGATACTCCTCGTCCAATCGTTAAGAATCCTCCCGAAGCTAATGTTGTACCTAACAATAGTGATGCGAGGTTACTTCCTAACGAGAGGAGAGATGTGCTTGGGCAACTGGATTGTGATGCACACAGGGACATGAAGATAGATGCTCCATTCCAACACAAGGGACATCAATCGAGTGTGGAACAAGATGCGAACATTTCAAGGGATGAGTATGAGTTGCTTCTAGAGTATCACAGACAAGGATTGGAGACTGAATTCATTTATTCTGTGAAGACTCGCGAGGCAGAAAGTTTAGAACCCGAGAAGAATTTTCTCAATGAGGATGGTAGTTTCACATTGAAAAATTCACATGCTCCATGCTCATTTGAGAAATTTCCTTCCTCGGCCAATAATTATGATAATATTTATGAGAGCTGCAACCATCCTATACTGCTTGATCTATTTGAACGGCTGGTTGTAGATGCATTTGTTTATCATAAATATTGCAAATCCCGTTGTGTTTTCTTGCATAAATTTTGCAGCCAGGTATAAAAAGATTCATCCATCTGCCAAGGAAGGCTGCAACATGAACGGGACGCGACCAAAGTCAGGCTAGGACTTTAAACAAGCACTCACGGGAGGTAACCCGAATTTTCTAATAATGTTTTCCTTAAAAATAAATAAAAATAAATAAAAAAATTATTTTCCCTTTTCAAATAAAATGACCCGGCAAACCAGACAATTTTGGGCATGTCTTTCCTTCGGGTATCTTGTGCTAACCATTTCAGGAGGAGGATTGAACCAATGTCCAAGGACTACCCCACAACAAGAGGCACAAGGAGGAGAGGAGCAACCCTATGCTTTCTGACAACATTATCATATCGGTTTGCTTCCTCTTCATCCCCACCATGATTTTTGTGCCCACTCTTTCTATTGATGATTGAGAGTAAAATGAACAAATTTTTTTAAAAAAAATTATGAATGCTCTCAAACACAATCATCCGTCTCCCATGCTTGTTATATAAAGTTTATTCTTTGACTGCTCTGATGTCCCATGGGAAAACATTCTTTTATAGGAAAGCCTTGTCTAAATTGTTGGGTCGTGTGATATAGCACTTGAGAGTTTATCTTGTCTTGAAATCAAATCTGGAGATTTTATTTGCAAAAAAAAAAAGAATTGAAAATGATTTCAGATTTCACAGTCTTCTCGATGGTTTAAATTCCTACCAGAGCCATATGTCGATTTTATTGCGAAACCTCTACATATGCTGCTTGTTATCACATTGAGCTTTTTCAAAATTATTGTGACCCTTGTGAGATACTTTTCATGCTTTCATGATCAAGATCACGTACACTCCACCATATACATATGCTTAACTTCTACACTGAAAGTTAGCATCACCCATTGCCATCATCATTCCACAAAATAAATACTCCATATATTTTTTTACCTCTCTCTCCAGGTATCATTGCAGAAAGAGGTATGGCTATCTAAAAAAAAATGAAAAAAAAATCTTGCTCACAATAAGAGCGATGAAAAAAAAGGAGAAAAGAATGAAAAAAAATGAGATAGCGGCTTAGTGCTTGGTATCAGAGCCGGTTTGATCACAAGTTGAGCTTAACCGGCTTAGTGATTGTTGGCGGTCGTTATTGATCAATCTTTACCACCAACATACTATGAAATGAGGCTCACATAAGGACATAAATAGGATATTATTTATAACTAATGCCTCTCCACGAGTTTTGGTGATATTTTGACTGCAGGACGAAATTCACTACAAACGGGGGCAAAAGCCTATCGGCCGGCCCCATCATAGGCCGGCCGGCCTATGTTGGATCCCAACACGGTCCAGCAACCCCAGGCATCCCCCAATGGGCTCAAACATCAAGGATCAAATGGCCAACATGTATTTCCCAGCTCGGAGTATCGACCACTGCGCAAGGCCCAACAAACAAGCCCATCAACCACTCAAAAAGACGTCAAATCACAGAACAAGACCGTTGATCTTAATGGTGTTTAGATCTAGAGTTATCCCTGATTTGCTCTTGACCTCACGGAGGATGGTAGCCGCGAGTACGTGTGACAGGCGTACCGGTCTCTGTAATCCACCACGTCCGGGTTATTGTTTTTAGTAGGGTTTTCAATAGCACGTAGTTCCCCTAGTAGTTGAACCTAATTCTCGGGTTGCTACTCTGGCATGCGTGTGCCCCGAAACGAATAATAGAGTAAGGATCTTACCAAGTTGCCCAGCTATATAACTCCTTATCATTAGATTGCCTGGCCCTAGGACTCTTTCGCTTATTGCTTTATTTACTCTTAGCTCAACTGCCCGGACTTGATTAGATTTGAGATAGTACACTTCACGTTCCCTGTGGATATTACGATACCCTGGAATACTCCCGGGTGAAAGCTACATCGGTATCTGTACGCTTGCGGATTTTATCTGTTAGGCTAAGGACTACCAACAGTGATCCGAAGGCGACATGGCGAAAGGTGCGATCAAACTCTTGGTCTTCGATAGGGAAGATTTTCTCTATTGGAAGTCTCGCACTCAAGCTTATCTCATGAGTCAGGGCATTGGGATATGGAGCATTGTGCAAACCAACTACGAGATTCCGGAGAACATGGAGACGGCGCAACAAGGTGCAATCACTCAATTCGATAACAACTCTAAGGCTGCTAACATCTTGCTTTCCGCTATCGGTAGAAAGGAGTACGGTCGCATTGCTCACCTTAAGACCGCTCATGCCATATGGGAGACGCTTTGCTCCTATTATGAAGGCACTAACCAAGTTAAGACCATGCGTAGAGATTCGTACAACAGACAGTACCAGACCTTTGCACAGCTGCCTAGCGAGTCACTAGATGCTACATTTGCTAGATTCGAGTCCATAGTGTGTCATCTCAGGGCATGTGGTGATCTTGTTTACACTGATAATGAGCGTGCTAAGCAATTGCTTTACTCACTAGATGAGAACACTTGGGGTGTTAAGATCTCCGCACTGGAGGAATCCCCTGACTTTGGCACACTCACCTGCGAGCAGCTCTATAGCAAGCTCAAGTCTCACGAGCTCTCTAGGAAGTCACGTCCGAACCACAATGCATCCACTAGTATGGCCTTGATGACTGACTCTCATGGTAATGCATCTTATGGGACTAACCCCTCTCACAAATCTACTTTGGAGTTTGCTCTTTCTTCCTTGGTTGCAGCTTCCGATGAACAGGTTGAGTCCCTTCCAGAGGAGGATCTTGCCTTGCTGATCAGGAAGTTCATGCGCTCCTTCAACACCAAAAGAGATAGGAGAGGTGGTGATCCACGCGGTTGCTACGAGTGCGGCGATCCTCATCACTTCATCGCCGACTGCCCCAAGCGGAAGAAGAAGTTCGACTACACCGACCGTCAAGAAGAAGAACCCAAGAAGAAGAACAACTTCTCCAAGAAGGGCAAGAGCACCAAGAAGAAGATGGCGAAGGTGTTCGCAAGGGCACTCGTGGCTTCCCTCAGTGACGCCGACTACTCTACGGACGACGACATCTCAAGCGCTGAGGAGGAGACGGAGAAGCTGGAGAAGCCAAAGGACAAGAAGAAGACTTCCGACTTCACCGGGCTCTGCTTCATGGCAAAAGATGATCCCTACTCCGACTCCGACTCCGTGAGAAGTAAGGTATCACAAACTCGTGAGGAGCTCATCTTTCGAAATGAATACTTGCGTAATGCCTTGTTTGAGCAAGACAAGAAGTTAGTTGAGGCTGTGCGCAAGAATCGTAAGCTAAAGTCCGAGCTTGAAAGTACCAATGTTGATATTGCTTTTCTCAAGTCTTGTGTTGATGAGGATAGGGTGGTAGAGTGTGAGTCTTGTGATGTTGTCATGAATGATCTAGTCTCTTTAAAAGATGTGCATGCTCAAGTTGCCGGTCAGCTTGAGAGTGCTTTGAAAGAGCTAGAGGAGCTCAAGGCTTGACCTCTACTCTTGGGTGCTTGTAAGACTTGCCCTAAGCTCACATAGGACTTGGATAGTCAGTTGTCCAAGGTCAAAGAGCTAGAGGCAAAATTGCATGTTGGTTCTCGTGCCACACTTCCACCATGTATTGTGTGTGCTTCTTTCAAAGATGAACTTACTTCTACCCAAAATGAGAACCTAAGGCTAACCCAAGAAGTTGAGTACCTCACCACTCGCCTCACAAGAACCAAGGAGAGTGAAAAGAGAATTGAGAGTGACTTGCTGAGGGTTAAGGAAGGTTCAAATCAAGGATACAACTTGGGTTTGGGTTATGAGAGGTGTGAGAAGGAGAGTGACAGTGTGGGTAAGTTTGTACCAAGCTCCAACCTCCAAGATGAGAGCGAGAAACTTAAACCCACCGACACCTACTACCCATCAAACCCAAAGCCATCCTTTAACCCAAGAGAGGTTAAGAAGCAAAAGCAACAATCCAAACCACCTACACAACCAAAACTAACACCCAGGAATATGTTTACTTGCATGTTTTGTGCTAGGGATGGTCATTTGGATGAGTTTTGCTTTAGAAGGAAGAGAATTGAAAGGAGGCAAGCTGAGTTAGCTAGGAATGCAGTCTATCATTCCTATGTTAACTATCCGCCTCACACTCCTTTTCGTGCTTACAGTGGACCTGGTCATCGCTCATATGACTTTGGTTCACGAAACAGAGGACTTGAGTCATGACGCTTTGATGGCCCACGTTTTCCCTTTCGTGGTGTCCATCCACAGCGTGGATATGGTCATCCCTCATATGACTTGTATCCCCGTGACATGAGGAGTGAGTCTAGACGCTTTGACGGTCCACGTCGTCCCTATCGTGGTACTCGTCCTGTGCGTTCAAATGATCAAGTGCATAGAACTGTTTTTACTTCTGCAGGTCGTGTGGTTAGGTGCTGGATTCCTAAAGCTTATCTCTCTAACCCCAGCACTAAGCCCTCGATTCTTTCTTCTTGTTCTATGTAGGTAGCTGATGGAGGCCTGGAGGACAAGTGGTTGATGGACTCCGGTTGTTCGCGCTATATGACCGGAGATACTAGATGGTTCTCCAGCCTCACCCCCGTGAAGCAAATTGACTATGTGACATTCGGGGACAACAAAAAAGGTAGAGTAAAAGCAATTGACGCTGTCAAGGTAAATGGCTCCTTCACTCTCAAGGAAGTAGCCTAGTAGAGCATCTAAAGTATAATCTGCTTTCTGTTTCTCAATTGTTGGATGATGGTAATGAAGTGATCTTTAAGAGGAATGCATCTCGAGTTGTTGATTCTTGTGGTTCTTTGGTTTGCAATATCACTCGAATTGATAGAGTTTTTCGTGCTGATTTTGTATCATCTTCTGGTTCTCACAAGTGTTTGTTTGCTCAACCCTCTTCTGAGCTTTGGACATGACATAGGAGACTAGGTCACATGAGCTTTGACTTGTTGTGTCGCTTAAGTGGCCTAGGCCTTATCCGAGGATTGTCTAAGCTCAAATTTGAGAAAAAATCTTGTTTGTTCACCTTGTCGTCATGGCAAAATGGGTGCTGCTTCTCATCCACCAATCAATTTGGTGATGACTGAGCAGCCTGGCCAATTGCTTCACATGGACATTGTTGGTCCTGCTCGGGTTCGTTCAGCTGGTGGGAAGTGGTATGTTCTTGTTGTCGTTGACGACTTTTCTCGCTACTCTTGGGTCCTCTTTCTTGAGAGCAAGGATGAAGTGTTTCATCACTTTCGAAGCTTGGCTTTGAGGTTGTTCAAGGAACTCCCTGGTGCATTACGAGCTATCCGCAGTGATAATGGCACCGAGTTCAAGAACTCCTCGTTCAGTGCTTTCTGTCTTGAGAATGGTCTTGAGCACCAATTCTCTACACCTCGTGTTCCTCAGCAAAATGGCATAGTTGAAAGAAAGAACAGAACCCTTGTTGAGATGGCCCGGACGATGCTTGATGAGCATAGGACTCCGAGGCGATTCTGGGCTGAAGCCATTAGCACCGCTTGCTATGTTTCCAATCGGGTTTTCTTGCGCTCAATTCTTAATGTGACTTCTTATGAGCTACGTTTTGGGAGGAAGCCAAATGTTTCTCATTTGCGTGCTTTCTGGTTGCAAGTGCTTTATCCTCAAGCGTGGTAATTTGGATAAGTTTGAGTCAAGATCTTCCCACGGCATCTTTCTTGGTTACACCCTACATGGTCATGCTTATAGGGTTTTGAACTTGGAAACTAACACCATCGTGGAGTCCTGCGATGTAACCTTTGATGAATCTATGCCTTGTACAAGTGGTGTTGTTGAGTGTGCAGGTGACAGGGAAATGGAAGAGAGCATCTTTGTAGACGGTGATCTACCGGCTCCAGGTGAAGATGAGGATGAACCACTACTTCCTACTACTTCGCCTGCTCCTGAGCCGGTCCCTGCTTCCACAAATCAAGCAGAGGGTCCCGTAGCATCTACATCCTCTTCGACGGTCGTCGGTCCAGCTCTAGCCGTCGTCGAGCAAGCCTCAGCTGTTGTTGAGGGGGAGGTACACTCCGAGAGAGAGACCCCTCGACACCAAAGTTGACATCCTCCTCACCAAATGATTGGTAATCTAAATGAAAGGACAACAAGGTCGAGGTCTGCCTATCTCTTATGCTTTACAAATTCTGCATTTGTTGCCACCTTTGAGCCTCGAGATGTTGGACACGCTCTTTCTGATTCCGATTGGGTCAATGCCATGCATGAGGACCTAGAAAACTTTGAGAGAAACAAAGTCTGGACCCTTGTTGAGCCTCCTCCCAATGTGAATGTGATAGGAACCAAGTGGGTGTTCAAGAACAAACAGGGTGAGGATGGTCTAGTTGTGAGAAACAAAGCTAGGCTTGTGGCTCAGGGGTTTAGCCAGGTTGAGGGCTTAGACTTTGGGGAAATCTTTGCTCCTGTAGCGCGTCTAGAAGCCATTAGAATCTTGCTAGCCTTTGCTGCGTCTAAGGGCTTTAAGCTTTACCAAATGGATGTCAAAAGCGCTTTCCTAAACGGCTACATAGAGGAAGAGGTTTATGTCAGGCAACCCCCAGGCTTTGAAAATCCTAAGTACCCAAACCGAGTGTACAAGTTTCAGAAAGCTTTGTACGGGCTAAAGCAAGCACCCAGGGCATGGTATGCTAGGCTGAAAACCATCTTGCTAGAGCGCGGGTTTGAGATGGGGTGTGTGGACAAAATCTTGTTTACTCTCAAGCATGGCACTGACTTTCTATTGGTTCAGATATACGTGGATGATATCATCTTTGGTGGTTCATCTCATACTCTTGTGTCTAAGTCTCAGGTAATGATGGAGAATGAGTTTATGATGTCCCTGATGGGCGAACTGACCTACTTCCTTGGTCTACAAATCAAGCAATGCAAGCAGGGTACCTTCCTTCATCAAGCCAAGTACACGAAGGACTTGATGAAGAAGTTCGACATGTCGGATGCCAAACCCATGTCGACCCCGATGGCCACTTCCACCGTGCTTGATCCGGATCTTGATGGTGAAGCGGTGGACCAGCGGGAGTACCGGAGCATGATCGGCTCCCTCTTGTACCTCACGGCGACAAGGCCCGACATACACTTCGCGGTGTGTCTTTGTGCTCGCTTCCAATCTTCACAAAGGGAATCTCATCGTCAAGCGGTGAAGCACATTTTCAGGTATCTCAAGTACACCCTTGAATTCGGCACTTGGTACTCTGTATCATCTACCCTTTCTCTTTGTGGTTATTCCGATTCGGATTTTGTTGGGTGTCGAGTTGATCGGAAGAGCACTTCAGGTACTTGCCAATTTCTTGGATCTTCTCTTGTTTGTTGGTCTTCTCGCAAGCAATCTGGCGTAGCCCAATCCACAACCAAAGCTGAGTATGTGGCTGCTGCTAGTTGCCTTTCCCAAATCCTATGGATGACTTTCACCTTGAGGGACTATGGGTTAAACTACAAGAGTGTTCCACTTTTGTGCGACAAACTAGTGCCATATGCTTATCCAAAGACCCAATCCTACATGGGAGAGTCAAACATACAGAAGTGAGATTCCACTTCCTGAGAGATCATGTGGCCAAGGGAGACATCGAGCTCATTTACATTGATACCCACAACCAATTGGCCGATATCCTCACCAAGCCCCTAGACGCCGAGCGCTTTGCATTTCTTCGGGGGGAACTTGGTGTTTGCTATCCTTATGGCATTGTTTGAGGGGGAGTTGGCTTCTTTGTAAATATGTATCTTACTTTTCTCGCATTTGCATTGCATCGTAAGATAAGCATCATGTATAATTTGCATCTTTAGAAGAAGCTTCAACCTTTATGTCTCCTTGTATTTATTGTTGCTATGATTGAGATTGAGCTAAGTTGTGTGATTGCTAGTAACAAGCTTTTAAACTTAGGCTCTTTTAGATAGTATGGCATAGTTTCATTTGAGCAAGCTAGCTAATCTTTGAGATGAAAATTGGTTTTTGTGAGGCTTATGATCTATGCATGCCTATGTTTGTTCACCATGTGTATGCTTGTTTTTATCCTTGTCAAGATTTGTTTTAAGGCTAGTTTCAGAAAATGTCTTGACTTCGACAACTTTTTGTTTGGGGGATGGACTTTGGCAAATGTTTAGCTCATGATGGGACTTTGGGGGACAAATGTCCTTTTGCCAAAAGCCATACTCATTTGCTTCTTGTGCTTAATTTCTAAAATCAATTTGATCTTTTGTGCAAAATGCTAAAAATCCAATACGGTGCCTTGAAACCTCGGGGTGTTTGCCGTAACCAGTCGTGCGACCCTCCGCTTGGATAAAAGGTTACTTGAGGATGAAAAATAAAAGACAAGCAAAACCTTGCAATCTTCACTTGATCAAATTGAGTCTTTGTTGCATATGTGAGTGTTTGTCAAAGCACATCTTTTCGAATGTTTGTTGCTTGAGTTGAGATTGACACTTGCTTGTTTTCATGGATTCACTTAATGCTTGTTTTGCCTTGGATAGGGATAATCATATATGTGGTGGCAATGCTTTTCATGATATAGCAAATATGAATCTATCTTGCTCAATTCAATCTTTATGCTTAGCTTGTCTAGCTCTTTGCTTTTGTGCTATGCTCTCTATTATGGCCTTCGTGCAATTGTGAGCTCATGCTTTTACACTTCAAGGTTCTATGCTTGTTCATAGCAATGATAAATGCTTGTTGACATGATTGTTAAAGCTTGGTAGGATTCCCATCTCATGCATTGCATTTTTGGCTCTCTTGTAATCTTGATGAGTTCATTGCCAAAGGGGGAGAAATATCGATAAGTTTGCATATCTGATAGATATCATGGGAGAAAATACCTTTGAAATGCTTTTGGGGGAGTTTTGGGCAAAAATGCATCATTTCTTGTTTTCAGGACAGAAACCCCCCACCGGACTATCCGGTTTCCTACCGGACTATCCGGCCACCGGACTATCCGGCCACCGGACTATCCAGCTCAGTACCGGATTATCCGGGCATTTCGCATTGCATGAGAAGTTGCACCATTTCAGGGGGAGCTTTTCAGTAAACTCTTTTGTTCCGACTTTTTCCTGGGTCTTTGTGGATCTTTGCGACATTGTGCCACTTTCTTTGCCAACTCTTGGCTTTTGTGATCCTTTGCTACTTGATGGTCATTTGTTTCCATTTTTCTTGGTTTTGGACCATCGAGTTAGCTTTCTTGGTTTCGCATTTCAAACCTTGAATTCTTGAGATTGGTGTTGTTGTTAATGTACTCATCAAGGGGGAGATTGAGGAACCATGTTGAGCTGTGCCATGGTTCATGATGTGATGAGTAATTGACAACGAATGAGTTTGAGTTGAACTTGAGGTTCGGGTTTGAATTGCGGGATTTTGAGGGTTGCATGAGCATGTATATTGATAATGTTTATGGCTAACCGGAGTTGGTGAAGGTGTTCGGAAGAATGGAGGAGATGGAGAAATGTGTTTGCTTGTCTAATGATGTGTAGGTCAATGGAGTCAACTTAATGGTCAACGGCGAGAGGATCGGGAGGAACAAGCGGGAGGCTTGGGTCCGGACGATCGAGAGGCCGGGTGAGGGCAAGGGTGATCCACACCGTACACGTGGCGGACAAGAAGCACGGAGGGTTTCGTGGTTTGGCCTCAAAACCGTGGAGGTGATGAAGACGGCGGGTTGACCAAGTCAAGAGGCGAACAAGAGGCTGAGTCAAGTGAAGGGTCCCGACGGGCTGGGACGAGAAGACTTGACGGCGAGGTTCGCGGGACGAGGAGACACGCGTTGACATCGAAGTGGTTTCCCGGTTTATGCCTCAAAACCGGCGGGCGGACGGTTTCCCGGTTTGGGCCTCAAAACCGACGGCGGCGCATGGTGGTGTACGTGACACCATCGCGAAGGTTGCGTCGAGGCGAAGCGAAGTCGTGAAGGGCCCGATGGCGTTCGGGCAAAGGAAAAAGAGTTGGACGATTTTGCCCCTAGTGGTAGGTGGGGGTATGTAATACCTTAGGGGTATGTTGGGAAAGAGAAAAGACCATATAGGTTGGTGGAGTTGGCTGCCAACTTGAGAGGCTCTTGGACTTTTCATTTTGGATCTAGAGGACAGGACTAGCTAGGGATGAGCTAGAGAGAGATGAGAGGAGAGGGAACAAGGTGAGAGCTTGTATCTTCAACTTTCAACAAGAGAGAGAGGCAGTGGGCGGCGCTCTAGCCTTGTACCTATGGATTTCGTGGTTGAATCAATAGAATAAAGTATGCTTGAATCAATTTCGTGCTCTTGTTCTTCCTCCCCATCTAATTCCCGAATTTATCTTTTTCCCCATTTTCGGAGCTAGTTTCGGGTGATTTTTCGATCTCCTTTTTTGCTGCGATTTGGGTTGGTTTTCTTGGATGGATTCGGAGCGAGGACGTGTGGGAACATCCCTTGATTGATCTTGCACAAGATCTCCCCACGAGCACCTCAAATTTGTGGATTTCGTCCAAGTTTGGCCAAACCCTTGTTCTTCCACGTGATCTGAAATTCGAGGGGATTTGGTTGGGTTTTTGGTAGGGATCCACTTGGATGAGGTTCCTCATTATGTCACGCATCTAGGGTTCAAGTTTGGTGATTTTTGGAGGTCGTTTGATTGGATTTTGGATTTTGGAGCAACCGTCGCGCGTTTGTGTTCTTGCTGTTCATCGCCTACAAGAGTATCCGACCGAGTACCGGAGTATCCGACCCTGGTACCCGACCGGACTATCCGGCATATTACCGGAGTGTCCGGACCTGATACCCGATCGGAGTATCCGGCACATCACCGGAGTGTCCGGACCTGATACTTGACCGGAGTATCCGACACGTTGCCGGACTATCCGGTTGGGGGTTTCTGTACTCGGTACGGTATCCGACCGGAGTATCCGACAGTCTACCGGAGTATCCGATTCGATACTGGACTATCCGGTAGGGGGTTTCTGGACTCGAAGTTTCAGATCATCTCATGGAGTTCGATTTTGCTTGATTTGCTTCCGCAAGTGTTCCTACGTCATCTTTGATCATTCCTAAAGTCAACATAACACTCTTCATGTGTGTGTGTGATGTTGGTGATCAATCTTGAGGCGGGTCGGGACATAGGCCGAATTCTTTGCAAGAATTTTTATCGGCTCCCATTCACCCGCCCTCTGGTCGCCTTCTCGGTCCTTCAGGGACGTTGTGGGAGATCGACGTGGATTTTATGCGGCGTGCTGAGGTACGGCCCCTTCCAATCGACGCCAGGTAACAATCGGCGGTCAGACGTGGTTTGAAGCGCCCCGGTTATCCCAGGAGCTAAAACACTTTATTATACCAGTCCCTGGATCAGTTGCTGGTACAATCAAGTCTTACAACAGGTGATATTACAAGTCGCGACCTGGCAGGGGTCGATTAAGAAGCAACAAGAACACTAGTAGATAGGCAACAGTAAACACAAAGCTAAACCAGAAGATGACTTCTAGGTCATCAAACGGCATAGCGGAAGCAACTAAGCGGTAGACTAATGCCACAGGCAGCTCGGGTGCGGACGAGACCAAGCTCAATCGTCTTCCTCACCGTCGGCGTCGAGGAAGTCTGGATCTTCCTCTGTAATCAGCAAGCAAGAATGAGTACAGAAGTACTCAGCAAGTCGCAACCCTTACCCTACCATCAATGGATAAATGTATGCATTTGGCAGTAGCAAGGTAAAGGCCAACAGGTTTAACATTGCAATAAAGCAAGTTTTACACATGCAAGGGTTCAGTTTGTAAAGCATTTTAGCAAAAGCATCAAATTAAGATATTAAGGGGTTGGTCAAGTTTTACGTTGCCGGACACCCCGTCCACGACAACCTTCGGCGGAAGGCCGGACCTATTCTCAAAACAACTCACGCATCAAGGAGATAAGCACCCATCCCATGCTAGTTCTTGGACCGAACCAAAGCCATGTCCGTGACCGTGGACTCGGCTATTCGAATAGATTTTAACACTCTGCAGAGAGGGTTGTACGCTGTACCCACAATCTGAGTGCATCACAAGCCACTGCGCGGGTGGTGTGAAGACTCACAAAGCCATTACCCATCACAGCATCGTCCCGACTAATCGCCATGGGAGTTGTCCAGGGGTCTAGCCTCTGATCTAGGCCTCGACCGGGTCGCACACGTCTGCAGCACGTCCACCTGCTCCATGGGCTCCCATTGCATCTCCAGCCTCCAGGCGATTAACAGACTAGCTGGCGGGGTTTAGACTAAGCCGTGCCGCATACACGGTAGTGTGGTCGCACTGAAAAAACGGCTAGGTAGGATGTCACAAGCAACTCGGTCCTTATACGAGCCAAGGCAATCATCTCCACATATATGAACCCACCACAGAGGCGGCATTCATCTCCCATATCACTTGTCATAAGCACACCACAGAGGCGACACTTAATCTTCCATAAATATCATCAGGATCACCTCAGCTCTAACCCAAGTTCATTCATTCATCTTTCTTAAGTTATCACCCACCTTACTACTACCACACAACACCAATCACGGTTTTCACATTTTGCAAAAACTAAGTATAAGTAGAGCACTTAGTGATACACAGTCCTAAGCATTTCTATAACAAGGAAATCATCCATGCGTAAATAATATTCATACATGGATATCCTAAGTTTCATAGGGAATAAATTAGGACAGGTAATATAAGGCTCAGTGGTCTTGTCATACTACACAAAGGTTTTGCAAACATCAGGGCAATCATCTCATGCAATAAAAACGGCTGCTACGGGTTGTGTTTATAAAACATAGGAGCAGTATGATCAAAGGGAAAACGGATTGTGACTTGCCTTCGTTGACGTCCTCGGGGAGTTCCTGCTCAAAGTCTTCGGCTCCTGGTTCCTGCTCCTCCTCCTCCTCGTACTCGTACTCTCCGTTAGCTAAACGTGCGACCGGCAAACAACAAAACAAGCAAACAAACACAAATAAATACAAAAGAAATAGAGGATGAGCTCTATAAAAGATGAAACTGGTAGAAATGGATAGAGCTCGATTTTAGATGAATTAGGAGGAAGAATCAGGTGAATCGGAGTCCGGACGGTGGAGATATAAGTTTTACAGCACGAGGACTATTGGTTTATTCCGAAAATGAATTCGGGGAAAAGAATAACGGTCATGTTGCGTGGACTGGTTGCTGCTTTGTTTGGTTGGAGGGGAGGGAGAGGATGTGATGAGCAAGCTTGGAATGTGTCTAGGAGCACGGGCAAGTTTCTTAGGTGGCTCGACCATGGCGATATGGCTCCGGAGGGAAAGATCGATGGAAGGTGTATTGTGGTGGTGAAACAGAGAGGAAAAAAGAAGCGGAGCTCACTGCAGCTGGGCTGGGCAGCGCGCTGGTGAGGGAGCTCGCGGGGAGGGCTATTTATAGCCGGGGACAAGCTTGAGTAGGGAGAGAGAAGAGCATCACCGTGGATGGCATGACAGCGACATCGAGGTGACGGCGACGTGACAGGAGCAGTAGCGGGGTGCATGCAGGCAGCATGCGCGTGCGGAGAACGGTAGTCGAAGCGTCTAGCTTTGGGGTGATGTGACTGGGGCAGCAGTGGGAAAGTGGCCAGCTGGTATGCGTGCGGGAAAATGGTAGATGAAACGCGCAGCTTTGGCGGTGATGTGATTGTGACGCGATGAGACAGAGTAAAAAGAGACGACTTGATACGACGGGACAGCTCAAGAATAGTGTCATCACGTGGTTCGGGATGACATGACATGACGCGATGGCATCGCTATGCGCAGGTCGCTGCTGCTGCTGCTGCTGTTTGTGAATGCGGAGCGAGGCATGGGCAGGGGCAGCATGCGAGGCGTGCGGCTTTGGAGCGATGGGACGCGAGCACATTTGGCCAATAGTGGATGCGCAGGGGCCGTGGGACATGGCATGCATGCGGAGGCGACGGGCTGCAGCGGCAGCGCTGTGCGCGGTGGCCCCGGTGGCAGGGCATGGCGCTTGCGTGCAACTTTAGATGAGAGGACATGTGTGCAGAGAGAGGAAGGGGTCGTGGCGGTGCGTCGCTGCGTGGTATGCGCAAATAGTGGCGACGGGATGGCGGGGCCGATGGCGTGGCGTGTGGTTTTGGTTTGACGAGACGACTCGACGCGACGAGACGACTCAGAGATGGAGTTGGCGTATGGATTTGGGCTGATGAGACAACGACGAGACGCGACGAGATAACACAAGCATAGTGTATAGTGTCGTCACGTGGTTTGAGATGACGGGACGACTCAAGCATAGTGCATAGTGTTGGCACAAGGTTCAAGACGACGAGACGACTCAAGCATAGTGCATAGTGTCGTCAGGTCATTCGAGATAATTAATGTGACGAGATGACTCATGCGGGGCCGAGCGATGTGCCAGCTTATGCGAAGGAATAAATGACGGTCACTGGGTAGGTGAAGGTAAAAACGCGCTGGACGGCAATTTAGCGCGCGAGGATGGAGAAGGGAAAGAAATAGACCAGACCGGAAAATCCAGTTGGTGAGGTCCAGAACAAGAGAGAGATTTTTGAAAAGTTTTGAAAACTTCCGATTTAAGTTTCGATTTTTATTTAAAATTTTTAGGGTCGATTTTCAGGGCGTTACATGGTTGTAGAGTGTGACATGGGTGCCTAAGCTTTCGACTATAATCGTGTATAGAAATACAATTTCGATACGAGCGAGCGCTTTCAGTTATTGTACAGTGCTCCAGCAAAGCATACATCAATCAGGAAGTGTGAACGAGTACAAAACAGTAGGAAATAAAAAGGACCAAAAAAAAAAAACTTGGAACGCAACCACAAAATAAGAAGCTATACAACGTACCGGATCTGAAGGGTGTGAATAGGCGAGGGGTTAATTAGAACAGAACGAAGAGGGTGTGTGAACTGATTGGGAATTCAAGATTTTGGAAAAATGCATGGACGCCCCCAAAAGCAAAACCCTGCGCGTCCTTATCTATCGGGGAAAATTCCTAAGTGGCCACTGAAAAAACTTGTTCCTTATAGGCCCTCAAAATTTTTGAACTTCCCTGGTGGCCATCGATTCCAAATTTGATGCCTTAGCAGCTACTGCCATCCAATTCATCAGCACACGGTGTTAACTTGGCAGGAGAAAAGACTCATTTCCTCACCTTCTCTCTCATCCACATCGATCCAACGGTGGCCCTGAGCTCGTGCATTGAACAGTGGCGACCAAAGCGATCGAGCGAGTTCCCTTGCGTCAAACTCACTGTCACGGCAGCCGAGGGTGAGCGTTGCAACGCGCCACAGGCGAGCCCGCCGTCGCCGTCGCGCGTGGACCCGCGTCATGCTCGCGCCCACCCTCGCCGTCGCGCCCCGCACCGCGATGTAACAAGCCCGTAGCCGCCTCGTTCTTCCTCCCATGCCAGCCCGCCACGGCCCTGATCGAAGGGTCGACGGCCTCCACTACTCGTCACGCTCACAAGGCGAGGTCGATGGCCAAGCGATGTGCCCGCCTGCGTGCTTCCGCGGCAGCTGCCTACGCGTTCGCGCCCTCGCCTGCACGCCTGGCCGTCTGCAGCCCGGCGCGCATGTCCCCGCTCGCCCAGCCGCAGCGCAGCAGGTGCGGTTGCCGTGGCGTGGCCGCTGACCAGCAGCGCCCCGCTCTGCTACTCCCGCCTCGCTCCTATGCTATGCCGCGCGCTGTTACATCTCGCTTGGACACAGAGCTGCCGAGGCCACTAGAGTCCCTGCGGTCTGGCAATAGTCATTTTGAAAAAAAACTGACAAACCTTGACTCAACGAATGTAACAGAAGTACACGGAATAGCCCATAAGGCAAATATAAGTTGAGCATGATGGCCACCAGGGAATTTCAAAATTTTTGATGGCCAATAAGGTACAAGCTAGAAGTTTTTTTAGTGGCCTCTAGGGAATTTTCCCTATCTATTGCCACCAGCGCGCGCATATCATATTTTGGCAGCGCCTAATTAATACCTGAAGGACCGAGAAGGCGACCAGAGGGGGGGGTGAATGGGAGCCGATAAAAATTCTTCACAAGAACTTGACCTATGTCCCAACCCACCTCAAGAACAACCACCAAGATCACACACATACATGGAACGTGGATATGTTGACCCTAGGAATGATTGTGGAAGAGATACAAACACTTGCGGAAGCAAATCAAGCAAAGACACACTCAAAAAGATGATCTGAAAAAGTCAAAACAGAGACCTCCCACCGGATAATCCGGCCAACTATCGGATACTCCGGACCTGGGAAAGTACCGGACACTTCAGAAACTTGTCGGACACTCCGGCCACCGGATACTCCGGCAACTTGCCGGATAATCCGGCCCTGTCAGGACAGCACGCGCGCAACCTCAAGAAAAATCTCGAAACCGGGTCAAACGACCTCCAAAAATCACGAAATTTGAACCATAGCTTCGTCTTGAGATGGGGAACATCATCCAACAAGAATCACACCAAAAACCCTAAGAAATCCATGCGGATTTTGGATTCTATCAAGAAGGGTAGGGTTTGGATGAACTAGAGAGGGAAAATTCACCAAATCATCAAATCGAAGGTGCTCGTGCCAAGGATTCGGTCAAGGACCTACCAAGGGTTGTTCTAGCACATCCTAGCACCAAGATCCCCCAAGAAATCCGCCCAAAAACGCATCACAAAAGGCGAATCGAAAATCACCCGAAAATAGCTCCGAAAATGGGGAAAATAAGAAATTCGGGATTCAAGATGAGGAGAACACTTTGAGGACGAGTTGATGCTATGTATTGCTCAAAGATGTAGATGTCAAGCCACTCCCTAGCACACACAAACTAGAGATGACAAAAAGCTCAATCAAAGAGCCATCTCCTCTCTTCTCCCCTCTCTTCTCTCCTCTCTCTCAAGCCCTCTCTCTACAACTCAAATGAAAGGCTCAAGGGAGGGCAGCCAACCAGCCCCCTCACCTTATCTTCTTGGACATTTCCACATCCCGGAAATGCCCCTCACACTACAGCACACCCATACAACACATAAGGGCGTTTCCGTCCAACTCTTTTTCCTTCGCCCGAACGCCGTCGGGGCCTTCACACCGTAGCTTCATCTCGAAGCCACCTACACGATGGTGCCACATGCACCTCCATCCGTCACCGCCGGTTGGAAACCGCCTTGCACGCTTCTCAAAGCGCGACTTCCACTACCGGTTTTGAGGCCAAACCGGGAAACCGTCCACCGCCGGTTTTGAGGCATAAACCGGGAAACCGTCCACCGCCGGTTTTGAGGCACAAACCGGGAAACCGTCCACCGCCGGTTTTGAGGCCAAACCGGGAAACCGTCGCCACCGGTTTTAAGGTCAAACCGGGAAACCGTCGACCACCGGTTTTGAGGCCAAACCGGGAAACCATCTCGATGTCGACGCGTGTCACCTCGTCCCGCGAACCTCGCCATCAAGTCTCCTCGGTCCCAGCCCGTCGGGACCCTTCACTTGCACCGGCCTCCCGTTCGCCTCTTGATCTTGGTCAACACGCCGTCTTCATCAACTCCACGGTTTTGAGGCTAAACCGCGAAACCCTCCGTGCTTCTTGTCCGCCACGTGTACGGTGTGGATCACCCTTGACCTCACCCGGCCTCTCGATCACCCGAACCCAAGCCTCCTCGGTCCCAGCCCGTCGGGACCCTTCGCTTGGTCCTCCCGATCCTCCTGCCGTTGACCATCAAGTTGACTCCATTGACCTACACATCATTAGACAAGCAAACACGTTTCCTTCTCCGCCAATCATCCCAACACCTGCACCAACTTCGGTTAGCCATAAACATAATCATGCATATGCTTATGCAACCCTCAAAGTCCCGCATTTCAACCCAAACCTTATGTCAACTCAAATCAACACGGATGTCAATTACTCATCATCATCGAGAACCATGGCACATCTCAACATGGTTCCTCAATCTCCCCCTTGATGAGTACATTGACAACAACACCAAGCACATTAATCTGAACTTGAAATGCGAAACCAAAGAAGCTAACTAAATGGTCCAAAACCAAGGTAAAAGGTAGAAAACCACCATCTAGTAGCAAAGGATCACACAAGCCAAGAATTGGCAAAGAAAGCGGCTCATATACGCAAAGATCCCAAAAGACTCAAGAAAAAGTCAGAACGTAATCACTTGATGTAAAGCTCCCCCTCAAATAGTGCTATCTTTCAAGCAATTCGAATTGACCGGATGGTCCGGACGTCGGATATTCCGGTACCGGATGGTCCGGTAACCTATCGGATAGTTTGGGGGTTTGCTTTCTCGATCCTTAAAATGCATTTTCAACCAAACTCAACAAAGAAGTAATCAATGTCAATTGCTCATCACAAACCAAGCCATGTCACATATCAACATGGCTTCTCAATCTCCCCCTTGATGAGTACATTGACAACACCAAATGCACAAGGATTTGGAATTGAAAATGCGAGTCCAATGAAGCACAACTAAGATGGCCGAAAACAATAAAGAATCGAAAGTGGCCACTTAGCATAAAAGGATCGCAAACATCAAGAATTGGCAAGAGAGCGGCTCATGGTCCATAAACTAGAGTAATTGTTCATCATGACCATTTCGTCGCAAAGAACATAAGGGACTTGAGAAAATCTCAAATACAAGAGGCTCATGGTCCATAAACTAGAGTAATTGTTCATCATGACCATTTCATCGCCAAGAACACAAGAGACTCAAGAAAATCGAACAAAAGAGACTCAAGAAAATCTCAAATACAAGAAATACTCCCCCTCAAATTATGATTGCTCCCCCTCAAGTTACGATTACCTTTCATGCAAAGCAAAAGCTAAATTCATTCACATTTTCACAAATTGTGCATCACTCCTTTGAAATCTCTCCCCCTTTGGCAATGAACTCATCAAGACATAAAAGAGAGACAAAAATGCAATTTATGAGGATGCAAACTTATGGAGCTTCAACAATTATGTCAACAAGCATTTATCATTGCTATGAAACAAGCACAAAGCCTTGAAGTGTAAAAGCATGAGCTCACAATCGCACAAAAGCCATAATAGAGAGCATAGCACAAAAACAAAGAGCTAGACAAGCTAAGCAAGAAGATTGAATTGAGCAAGATAGATTCAAACTTGCTATATCATAATAAAATCTGCCACCACATGTATAATTACCGCTAGCCAAGGCAAAACAAGTATTAAGTGAATCCAAGAAGACTAGCAAGTGGCAATCTCAACTCAAGCAACAAACATTCGGAAAGATGTGCTTTGACAAACGCTCACATATGCAACAAAGACTCAATTTGATCAAGTGAGTAATCAACAAGTGAGATATAAGATTTAGGAACAAAAGCAATTACTCATGTTATTTTTATCCTCAAGTAACCTCTTCCATGCGGAGGGTCGCACGACTGGGTACGGCAAACACCCCGAGGCATCAAGGCACCGTATTGGATTTTATCCTCAAGTAACCTCTTATCCATACAGAGGGTCGCACGACTGGTTACGGCAAACACCCTGAGGCATCAAGGCACCGTATTGGATTTAACATAAAGCACAAAAGATCAAATTGATTTGAGAAATAAAGCACAAGAGCAAAAGAGCATGCCTTTTGGCAAAAGGAACATTTGTTCCCTCAAAGTCCCATCATGAGCTAAACATTTGCAAAGACCATCCCCCAAACAACAAGTTGTCGAAGCCAAGACATTTTCAAAACTAGCCTTAACACAAGTCTTGACAAGGATAAAAGCAATTATACACATGGTGAGCAAGACTTTGGCATGCATAGATCATAAGACTCACAAAAGCCAATTTTCATCTTTAGGTTTAGCTAGCTTGCTCAAAATGCCACTATGCCAAGCCATCTAGAAAAGCCTAAGTTTAAAGGTTTGCTACTAGCAATCACACAACTTAGCTCAAACTCAACCATAGCAACAATAAATACAAGAAGGCATAAGAATTGAAGCTCATCATCTACAACACACATGTTGATGAGATGCAATGCAAAGTTAAGATACAAATTTTACAAGAAAAGCATCTCAAAGGTCCAAAGCAAAAGACAAGCTCCAAATGTCAATGAAAACAAGGACTTCCCGTCAAACCAAGCTAATCTCCCCCTCAACTCAAACCAATCTCCCCCTCGATAAAACAACTTTAAAATCATTCCAAAAGAGGACAAGGAGAAACTCGATAAGGGGTTAACAGTAAACATTTAAAGAAGGAGGTGTCCAAATAAAGCAATAAGGAGCATATTTCAAACTCAACTATTCAAATTATGACAAAGCATGAGAGGACCGAGTAAACATATGTCCAGGAGAGCATATACAAATAACACAAAAAGGAGCACATATCACATGAGGGTAAGCATGTGAGAACCACTAGCTAATCATGAAAAGATATAGTATGGTTCACACAAGATACAAGAAAGCTACAAGCGCGATCAAAGTGAGGATATGCAAATAAGAACATAAGAAGCTCACGTCACATAAGAGCAAGCACAAGAGAAGCATTTGCAAATCATGGTAAAACATGAGAGGATACACCATGGATCACGCAAGGTAGCAAGGTTGGAAAAAGCAAGATATTCAAACGTTAACCAAATAGTATACACAAATAAAGGCAAAAGAGATTGAGAAAGAGCCAAAAGTATGATACATGATATACGCAAATAAAAGCAACCAATGGGCAAGAGAGAAACAAAAGCATGCTATAAGATATACGCAAATAATACATGCCGAGAGGGTCAAGTGAGCATATGAACAAGCACCTCACACCACAAGTAAATATACATGAATGTAAAAGGTATGAGTGTATAGAAAAGCTCACAAAATAGGTGAAGACGCCACAATGAAGTGCATGCCTCTTGGAGGCCATGTACAAGGGTATGAAGAACCATCATGTCTCAATCACGTCAAGCAAAAGACCGAGATCAATCAAGCTCATGTCCTCAAACCCGCGTCCTCAACCAACACATGAGAAGAGAGAGATGCCCGAGTCTTGGATCCCGAAGGGTTAGTAAGCAAATACTTGGGAATCCAACACTTGGACACACGACCAATAGATGTACTCAATTTATCATGAGGGTTAGCATGATGCAATTTTTGGTTCGAATTGGAAGACCTTGAATCACCTTTAGAAACATGTCGCGAAATAGCAACTCGAGAAGAAAAACGAGTGCAACCACTAGAAAAACGACGAGAGCCTCTAAAGGGAACACCATGAGAAGAACCATTGAAAGAATCATGAGAATCATGTCGTGGACCAACACAAGAAGCATTAGAAGCATGTCCACGAGCACGTTCAAACCCACAAGAAAATGAGTCAAAGAAACCATCAATAAAGCGATTCCTCATGCTAGACTCCTGAGTCTTCATGCCATGGGAAAAGCTATGAATACTCGAAGAGCTAGAAGCATGAGATCGGCGCAAGCGTTTGGCACGCCTAAAGCAAAAGTCAATTTGATGTCCATCATTCCCACAATAAGAGCAATGGTACAATGGCCTATCGGGAGAGGCGGTTTGAGAGGTACAAGCACCATTCTTGCTCGAGTGAGAAGTCCTTTGAGACTTGCATGAAGAACTAGAAGCATCTTTTGACTTGGAGCCAACATTCGGTCCACACATGCCATGGAAAGAGCGATGTGTGTTCCTAAAAGCCTTTGCACGAATACGACGCTCGTGTTTGACATGACGAAAGCAAAACTCAATAACATGCCCATCTTTCTTGCAAAAGGTGCAATGGTACTTTTCTTTCAAAGTTGTTGTACCATTTGAGCAAGAAACACCTTTGCCATTTGAAGTCTCTTGGGCAACACCGGAAGAGCCAATAGCATGAGTAGCCAAAGAAGCATCATCCAAAGCAATAGCACAAGTGCTAGCATCCAAAGACTCACACTCAACATGAGAAGAATTCAACTCCGAAGACAAAGAAGAAATATTTGGAACATGCACATCGGAGTGAGAAGAATTGCGTGAATCAAGAAGCTTAGCATATAAGCTCTTGCATAGTTGGAGCAAAACCTCATTTTGAGATTTGAGGCGCTCACAAGTACCACATGGAGTATCTCTTAAGATTTGAATCTCCTTCTCAATGCACTCGGCATATGTGGTACGCAAGAGATCATTCTCCTTCTCAAGGCTAGCACTCATATCATTGTGCTCAATCAACTTAGCGCTCACATCATCGCGCATTTGCTTCAATGCCTCAATCTCATTTTTCAAAGCAAGACATGATGTGCAAGAAATAGAAGAAGCATCACTCATATGCAAATCATGCAAAGCATCATGATTAGCACAAGGATTAAGGCAAGCATCATCATTCATAGAAGAAGAACAAGTGCTACAAGGCATAGATTTTATCTCAACAATTGTAGCCCTAGCAAGTTCAAGTTGCTCTAAGCGTGAGTGGAATGATCAAGCTTCAACATTTCATTTTCAGCAAGCAAGTCAATACAAGAATTGCAACCTTTTCTAGCCAAGGACATAAGATTGCCTATTTCAACTCTAGCACAATCAAGATCTTTATGCAAGGCAACACATGAATCACATGGCATAGAAGCATTTGATTTCAACAAGTCAATTTCATCATGCAAAGACTTGCAAGACAAGCATGGCAAAGAAGCATTCTCATTCAACATGTTGATAACAAATCTAGCACTTTCCAATTGCTTTTCACATGAAGAACAATCATGCATCAATTTCTCATTTTCGGATTTCAAGCGAGTCATAGAATCATTCAACTCATCATTCTTTTTGAGCAAGGCAACACAATCATCACAAGGCAAAGAAGTACTAGACTTGCAAGAGGACAAAGCATTCATATTATCAAGTCTAGACAACAAGCTCTCATCACTAGGCATAGAAGTTTTCAATTTTTTTTGGGTTTGGCAATTTTAGCATCACAACTGAACCGTAGTGAATAAGCTCACAATGCCATGACAAGATTACCTTGGCTCATCTTGAAAAGCTCGGAGATGAGATCCTCATGAGACAATCATTACTCTTGAAAGCTTGAAAAGCTCGACCAATTTAAGTTCTTCCTCCGTGAGGTCCGCCTTTCCTTCTCCTCGGGATCACCCTTGCAAGCATCCACTACTCGACTCTTCTTGGTCCCATCCTCAATAGCAATTCCACACCTATCCAAACCTGAGGACAAAGACAAACGGGAGCGAGCACTTGGCGCCATGAATTAAGCACCGATTAGCGTTAGTAAATAGCCGAAGCACGAACAAGCAAGTGCAAAAGGTCGCCTATGGATCACAAGGCCGGTAAAAGCCAACAAGTGATCAAACCGGCTCTGATACCAATTGAAGGACCGAGAAGGCGACCAGAGGGGGGGTGAATGGGAGCCGATAAAAATTCTTCACAAGAACTTGACCTATGTCCCAACCCACCTCAAGAACAACCACCAAGATCACACACATACATGGAACGTGGATATGTTGACCCTAGGAATGATTGTGGAAGAGATACAAACACTTGCGGAAGCAAATCAAGCAAAGACACACTCAAAAAGATGATCTGAAAAAGTCAAAACAGAGACCTCCCACGGATAATCGGCCAACTATCGGATACTCCGGACCTGGGAAAGTACCGGACACTTCAGAAACTTGTCGGATACTCCGGCCACCGGATACTCCGGCAACTTGCCGGATAATCCGGCCCTGTCAGGACAGCACGCGCGCAAGCTCAAGAAAAATCTCGAAACCGGGTCAAACGACCTCCAAAAATCACGAAATTTGAACCATAGCTTCGTCTTGAGATGGGGAACATCATCCAACAAGAATCACACCAAAAACCCTAAGAAATCCATGCGGATTTTGGATTCTATCAAGAAGGGTAGGGTTTGGATGAACTAGAGAGGGAAAATTCACCAAATCATCAAATCGAAGGTGCTCGTGCCAAGGATTCGGTCAAGGACCTACCAAGGGTTGTTCTAGCACATCCTAGCACCAAGATCCCCCAAGAAATCCGCCCAAAAACGCATCACAAAAGGCGAATCGAAAATCACCCGAAAATAGCTCCGAAAATGGGGAAAATAAGAAATTCGGGATTCAAGATGAGGAGAACACTTTGAGGACGAATTGATGCTATGTATTGCTCAAAGATGTAGATGTCAAGCCACTCCCTAGCACACACAAACTAGAGATGACAAAAAGCTCAATCAAAGAGCCATCTCCTCTCTTCTCCCCTCTCTTCTCTCCTCTCTCTCAAGCCCTCTCCCTACAACTCAAATGAAAGGCTCAAGGGAGGGCAGCCAACCAGCCCCCTCACCTTATCTTCTTGGACATTTCCACATCCCGGAAATGCCCCTCACACTACAACACACCCATACAACACATAAGGGCGTTTCCGTCCAACTCTTTTTCTTCGCCGAACACGCCGTCGGGGCCTTCACACCGTAGCTTCATCTCGAAGCCACCCACGATGGTGCCACATGCACCTCCATCCGTCGCCGCCGGTTGGAAACCGCCTTGCACGCTTCTCAAAGCGCGACTTCCACTACCGGTTTTGAGGCCCAAACCGGGAAACCGTCCACCGCCGGTTTTGAGGCATAAACCGGGAAACCGTCCACCGCCGGTTTTGAGGCACAACCGGGAAACCGTCCACCGCCGTTTTGAGGCCAAACCGGGAAACCGTCGCCACCGGTTTTAAGGTCAAACCGGGACGGGAAACCGTCGACCACCGGTTTGAGGCCAAACCGGGAAACCATCTCGATGTCGAGCGTGTCACCTCGTCCCGCGAACCTCGCCATCAAGTCTCCTCGGTCCCAGCCCGTCGGGACCCTTCACTTGCACCGGCCTCCCGTTCGCCTCTTGATCTTGGTCAACACGCCGTCTTCATCAACTCCACGGTTTTGAGGCTAAACCGCGAAACCCTCCGTGCTTCTTGTCCGCCACGTGTACGGTGTGGATCACCCTTGACCTCACCCGGCCTCTCGATCACCCGAACCCAAGCCTCCTCGGTCCCAGCCGTCGGGACCCTTCGCTTGGTCCTCCGATCCTCCTGCCGTTGACCATCAGTTGACTCCATTGACCTACACATCATTAGACAAGCAAACACGTTTCCTTCTCCGCCAATCATCCCAACACCTGCACCAACTTCGGTTAGCCATAAACATAATCATGCATATGCTTATGCAACCCTCAAAGTCCCGCATTTCAACCCAAACCTTATGTCAACTCAAATCAACACGGATGTCAATTACTCATCATCATCGAGAACCATGGCACATCTCAACATGGTTCCTCAATACCTGCCATTAAGTGCTGCCAAATTCAGCACTAAGAATTTTTGCAGGCGCGTCTCCCTTCCACATCTCTCCATTGCCAGGTTAATTTACTTGTACTGTAATTAATGGCCATTAATGGCGAATTTGGCAGGATCTTCTCCCTCCCCCCATCTTTATGTGCCCGGTTCATCTCTATAAAACCCGCACACCGCACACCCTCCAGGGGACACAAATCAGTAGCGCACAACGTACGTAGCCCTCCATTCCTTTGGTACTTGCAAGTATTCGATCGGAAGAAAAAGGTACGTACCTGCAAGCTAGCTAGGTGAGCGCATACAAGAATCATTTTTTTGTTCGTCTTCTGGTCTGAATAATAGGATAGATAGTGGTCGAATCGAACAAAGAAGAGGATTCACGCTAACCGGAGCAAGTCCTCCTCTGTCGTTTGCACCTAGCGAAGATTAGATATATATTTTCCTCGTTTGGATACGTATAGGGTACAGATTTACTACTCGTCATTTCATAGCAGAGATCTTCGGTTGGATACGTATAGTATAGGTATTCGTTCGTGAGTAAGAACGTCGCATCAGTATCTACAAGATCTAGTTTTTTTTTTTTTTTACTTTCGTCGATCATCTGCAGACGGTAGAGGTCGCAAGCAAGACAGACGAGATCTCCATCGATCCTTTTTCTTTTTTGCCATCCGATGATTAACCTCCTGGTCATGCTCTGCAGGTACTGAGCAATCTAGAGCTTGGATTTGGGTACTTACGTGAAAGAAGACCAGGGAAGTAAATCAGGACGATGGAACGTGGATCCGAAGGTATACGGTATACCGTGCATAATCAATCTGCCTGAATACATATGTTTTGTCCCTTCCATTTCTTCTGCGTTTCGTTTGTAGATTTGTAAGTCGAGTTTTGTGATTTATTTCCTGAATCCTATCTGCCTGTTGTAACTTGGGCACAGGTTGATCGTCTTCGGCATATATACGAATCGCTCGTTTGATCGTACATAGATAGGGCTTGCTTTTCCTTTGATAATATACTATCGAACAACACTACTACTCTCCGGGTTTATTTGACATGACAAAATGATAGCACCTCACCTTTCTGTTTCTTGTCAATGCATGTAATTTCCTTGGTCATCTATAGTGTTCTCAATCATTTGGCAATTTGATTGCTTGTGTGAGAATTTTGCGCCATCACTAGTAGCTACAGTGGGTGTTAACGCCTGTTATTTCTTGCTTCCCATTCTTAATGTAATCTGGAACAGATCTCCTTAATTAGTTGGGTTGGGTGGGGGATAGACATTCCTAGGCAGTGACGGAGGACAAAGGAAAAATGAGGTATGGCGAACTGTAGATAATCTTCAGTAGTTAAGGTGTAGCACATAGCAATATCATATACTATGCCATCATCACACAAGGGAGTAAGATCAAATAAAGGTGTGGCACATACCTTGCCATCATGCATGGTCCTCCGCCACTGTTCCTAGGTCTTCCCGCGAAAACAATAGTACCTCATGTTTATTTTGAATCATTTAGTTTTAAAAGATGAAAATGAAGTACACCATCCACACACATCTAAATATTATTTGTCGTAGTTTTAGTTTGCAGCTGCAAACATTGCACTTTCATTAGTTCATGTATCTGCATCCCGCTTTTATTTTCCGTTTTGCCGCATTTCTTTCGATGTCATCACTTGTTTGTTTCACCCCTTTTTTGAACGAATTGTTTCTCACCCTTTTGTAGGCATGAGTTCAAACATGGGAAACAACAAGGCGTACAAGGCTGTGATCAAGGAGGAAGCAGCCTCGCCACCATTACCGGTGATCAAGGAGGAAGCAGCCTCGCCACCATTACCGGTCTTGCTGGTGAAGGAAGATCATCACCAGACAAGGGTCCAAGAGGAGGGGTCATCGTCTTTGACCCCCAGTCAGCAAGCTGCTGGTGCAACAGCGCTTGTGGAATCTGTGCCTCTGCCATTGGTGCCGGCGGGGTACATATCCGGTCCCCAGAACCATGGTACACTACTACTTGAAGTCTTGTTTTTACTATATGCATGTTGAAAGCTCTTGGTGATGAGGGTTTCTGCCGGTGTGTTGGTCAAGTCCTATCCTTAGTGTGTTTTATAGTTCTTAGACTCATTTGCTTTTCAGCGTTGTACCATAGCTCGGTCTGGAGTGGGAGGGCATAGTTCTATGGGACAGTTTTTTCCCTCTTAATTCAATGATACGAAGCTCTCCTGCGTATTTGAGAAAAAGAGAGCCTAGCTAGCTATTAGGTTCAAACAGGTGGCAGCTTTCTGTTTCTTGTCAATAGGAAAATGCATGTAATTTGTTTCAGGTAGCGCCTTGGTCATATGTAGACTGTAGTGTCGTCAATCATTTGGCAATTTGATTAATTGCTTATTATGTGAGTATTTTGCTCCCCCACTAGTTGCTAGAGAGGGTGTTAATTGAACGCCTATATTGCTTGCTTCCCAATTCTTAACGTAAGCCTTCCCGGTTTATTCAACATGAAAAAAATAGTAGCTCAGGATATATTTTGAATCAATTAGTTTCTAAAGTACTGATGCCATCGGCACACATCTGAATACTAATTGTCGTAGTTTATTTTGCACCTGCAAACGTTGCATTTTCATTAGTTCATGTATCTTACAGCCCGCTTTTATTTTCCGTTTTGCCGCATTTTTTTGATGTCATCTGTAGTTTTGTTTCACCCCTTTTTGAACGAATTGTTTCACCCTTTGTAGCCATGAGTTCAAATATGGGGAACAACAAGGACAAGACTGTGGTCAAGAAGGAAGCAACCTCTCCACCATCGCCGGTCTTGCTGGTAAGAAAGCTCGTCACCAGACAAGCGTCCAGGAGGAGGGGCCATCTTCTTTGGCGCCCCCACCCAGCCAGCAAGCCGGCGCCGGCGAGGGGGCGACGCCTTCACCGGTGCCGAACGTCCCAGCTGATCCACAGCAACACGGTGGCAGCCGCAGCGTCTTCCTGAAACACCTCCTGATGCACTGCGTTGCCGCGTTGGGCACGGGGGACGTCGCGGCGTTCAGCACGCGCTACAGCACCTGTCGTCTGTCGCGCCCGCCGCCGGCGAACCCTCGCAGCGCGTGGCGTTCACAATCGCCCAGGCGCTGACGCGTCGAGCGATGGGATCGCTGCAGGGCCTGGCCTGGGCGCTCCAGCTGCAGGTCCGCCACCACCGACTCCGGCAATCATCAACTCCGTGCGCCAGAGCTTCGCCATGCTGTGCCCGCTCGTCCGCGTCGCGGCCGTGGCGGCCAACCTCGCCATCACGGAGGCGACGGCGGCCGAGCGACGCGTCCACGTCGTCGACCTCTGCGGCGCCGACCTGAACCAGTGGCGCGACCTGCTCCGCCGCTTCGCCGCGCGTGCCGGGGGACCTCCATCCCTGCTGCGGCTCTCCGTCGTCAACGGGCAAGACGACTTCCTCTCGCGAGCCGCCGGGATGCTCACCCAGGAGGCCGCGCTTCTGCACGTGCCCTTCGTGTTCCACCCGGTGAGAACCCACATCGATCGGTTCACTCCACAAAATATCGCTGCCCTTGGCGTCGCGCACGGCACGGACGAGGCCCTGGTGATCACGTCGACGCTGCAGCTCCACCGCCTCATCGCCGACGAGGTTACAATTCATCTACCGGCGGCAGCTACCAACAACAGCAAGGGTCAAAAGAGGAAGAATCAGGAGCAGATTACCGCCGCCACCACCTCACATCAGATAACCAAGGCCGACGCGCTGCTCCGAGTCCTGCGCGATCTGGGGCCGAAGCTCATGGTGCTAACGGAGCAGGAGGCCGACCACAACTGCACGGCCCTCACGGACCGCGTGCAGAACGCCTTCGAGTACTACGCGGCGTTGTTCCGTGACATCGAGGCCTCTGTTGGTGATCTGCACGGGTCCGTGGAGCGTGTGCTGCTCCGGGAGGAGGTGATGGACATCATCGCCTGTGACGGTGTGCTGCGGCGGGAGCGCCACCAGAAGATTGGTCGCTGGGCGCTGCGGATGAAGGTGGCTGGGTTCGAGCCCGCACAGGTGAGCGCCAACATTTTCAACGAGATAGTGGGTATGACTCACCACCTCTCAGGCGATGGCGGTGTGAGGAAGTACAGGGCACAGAAGGTTGACATGGGAAGCCTCTTGCTCTACTCACACATGACACCGATCTTCTCGGTGTCAACATGGAGGATAGTGCAAAAGTCGACCAAGTGATGCCATTCATATCTAGTTGTTTCCATTGTGGTCATGCTTGAGGCCTCGAGCCCAATGGCGTTGCAGGGACTTGTTTAGGGGCATGTATCAAGACATGGGTTTTCTTTTATTTACCAAATTATTAACTATTTAGTGTGGTTTGATCTATTATCAACATTTTCGTGTCGTTGTTTTCATTGCGTATGAATCAGATTTGACCTATCAGCTTAATGCTGGGTACTGAATTGAGAACAACAGAAGCATCATTTATATTTGGTATTTGATCGTGTTTCTTTCATGCTCGATATAACATTCTATGTTAGAGATTCATTGTAAGGTTTTTGCTCTTCCTTGAAATACTATTAATCCTATCTTTCATTATATAGCGCGTAGGTTAGTTCAATTATGAGCTAATCTGTTCAGAATTCCCCTGGAATTAATAATTTTGTCTGTTGACAGTTTCCAGGGAAGTTCTGAACTTTGTGGGATTTGGAGTCATATTAACTGTAAACCCATAACTTAAGATTTTATCACTAAGTGTCATGTATCATTTTAAAATATATGGAATTGTTATCTAGCCAGATAGGATTTGGAGTCATATTAATTGCAAATCCTAATGAATGTACTCCCTTTCAGTACACACACAGCTCAAATTTATTTAGAGTTCTACAGTGATTAAAAACAAATATCACTATGAATTAAGCGTCAAACCTTGAGGGAAAATAAAGGATAGGAAGGTATGAAAAACCAGCTACTTAGCCCCATCATCGGACCAGCACCAAAGGAAAACAGCCCGTGGTAGAGAAAAAGGGCGTACATAGATGTTGGTGGCAGGGGTATTTTATGCCAGCACACATACTAAAAAATATAAGTGCAATATAATGGACTATATACAATGTTGTGTTTTCGGCCAAAGCAAATCACTTTGCGTGGAGAAGCGGGGAGGCGTGGAAGGGCTGGAGGGGGCGCAATGCCCGGATGTCGAGAAGGTTCACTCGGAGCGGGCGACTTGAGCGAGCAATTTTTCGACCATGATGAGGGAGAACGTCAGATCGTCCACGGCGGCGCCGACAGACATGGCAGCGGTGCCTGCCCCTAGACGCAAGGACGCGCGCAATGCAACCGCTAGGTGCACCGCGTACTGCAGTGCAACCACGGTGCCATATATCAGGGCCATACGCAGGTCACCTCCACGCCACACTCGCCGTGTGTCTATAGGGCTTTTTTCAGTACAACACAGGAAAGCACCCTCTTTTGTAATCCCTGCAGCTTCCCAGAGGCTTTTTTTGTATTGAACGCATGGCGTAGCTAGGACCCCCCCAATCATGTTTGAGCCTATGTTCACCTCACCCGGGGCTCAAAAAGGAGAATTCCGGAATGCCTGCCGACGTTCAGATAAGGTGCATATCCCTTACCACTAAAGGAAAGGCTCGACGAAGGGGGGATATTAGCAGGGTAAGGAAAACGCTTTCGGAGATTGAGATGTCGGTCGATTTGTTTTCATCGAAAAAGAAGAAGGCCGAGGGGATAGTAGCCTTCCTGCCTCGGGCCACTCTACCACGAGGGCTGCGGGCGTCTCTGTTGCGCCTCGGGCCAGGGAGCTCCGAAGGGATTATCTAGCAACATTATTTTCCTTCTATCTAAACTATCTATCCATGTCTTTTTGATCCCAGCCAGCAATACAAGAATTTCGGATTTTTTATCCATAAATTATGTGACCCACATATTAGTGTAAGAAAATTTTGCTAGTCCGGAACTTTACTAAATTTAAACCGCCCCTAGTCTCTGTCCTCAAGTAACCAATGTCCCGGATTCCGCATTCTTCTAACCCCTACGCCCTAACGTAGTCGAAACTTCCGGTTCATATAGCCACGCGCTTGTAGAGTGTGACTCGGGAGCCTGAGCTCTCGACTCTAATCGTGTATAAACATACAAGGTGACCGCTTTAAGTTATTGTACGATGGGCTGATGGCAATGTATCTCGGCCTAGTGCCTCCGCTCCAGCAAACGACCAATCAGAAAGTGTGAACGTATACACAACAGTAGAAATAATATAGAAGGACATGAACACTTGGAGCCTCAAGCAGCAACCAGAAAATAAGACCTAAAAGCTACAACGTACCGGATCTTTTGGTGACTGATCGAGATGAAGGTGTGAATTGTCCATGGGTCAGAACGGAACGAAGAAGGTGGGAACTGATGACTGCAAATTCAAGATTTGGTAAAATGGACGCCCCAAAATAAAAATCCTGCGCGTCCTAGCTTATCTGTTGCCACCAGCGCATATCATTTTTATTTGGCAACGCCTAATTACTGTCATCATGCGCTGGAAAATTAAGCGCTACTAGGAATTGGCAGGCGCGTCTCCCTCCACAATCTCCATCGATCGCCAGGTTCAATTCATCGTAATTATTGGCCATTATGGGCTGCCATTTTCAGCACGGCGAATCTCACCGGATCTTCTCTCCTCCCCACCTCCATATCCCTGGTTCCTCTCTATAAAATGCCCCGCACCTACCCTCCTGTGGGCACAAAGTTGCGCACAACCAGCTAGCCCTCCATTCCTAGGTTGCAAGGTGAGCGCATACAAGATTCCTCTCGTAATCTTTTGTTCGTCGTCTGGGTAGAGTAGGGTAGATGTCGAATCGAACATACTTGAGAGATTCATGCTATAATCGGAGCAAGATCCTCCTCTGTCGTTTGCATAGGGTAGAGAAACAGCGCCCAGCGAGAGATCGATTTTTCCTTGTCTTTCGGATACATAGATCTACACCCTTTCTTTCCAGAGATCTTCCTCGTTTGGATACATAATATAGATTTTCATCCGTGAGCATAAAAGTCGCCTTTCAGTATCTAAACAAGATCTCGGTTTTACTTTCGCGGTCATGTGCAAATTAAACAGTAGAGGTCGCGAGGACAGACGAGATCTCCATCGATCCATTTTCTATTTGGCACTCTAATATTAACCTCCTGTCCATGCTCCACAGGTACTGCAGAAACTAGGGATTGAATTTGACTACGAGAAACAAGACGAGGGAAGAAAGTTAGGACAACGGGACGTGGATCTGAAGGTATACCGTGCAAGTCTTCCTGAACACATATGTTCCGTCCCGTCCATTTCTTCTGTGTTTTGTTTGTAGATTTCTATAAGTTGAGTTTGTTGATTTGTTTCCTGAAGCCTAATCTAGACAAGAGCTTTAGTTATTTGTTGGGAGAGAAAGATCCTCAAACGCTTGCTAGGGAGACAGGGTACTCAGTGCCTGATTTGTTATCTGTTGTGCACCTCAGCTTCTATAGATCTTAGTGTCCATAAGGTGATCATGTTATTTCCTGAAGCCTAGCTTAGCCACGTTAGTTATAGATCAAGTATTACTACAAATCTTTTGGATTACTGAAGAACATGGTTTGCTAAGTTGTGACTAGAATTAATTCCTAACGTGTAGATCCGTATATTGGATCACAAAATCCATTTCATTGGTCTGCTATGTGTCTGTAGCAAGTCGTGAGGCCTTCTTACCTAACATTTCAGGGTTGGTTTCGATAGATAATATGTCTATATATGATGTGTTTATTGATTCTAATATACTAGAATTCATATATGTTTCTGTATAGGACTGGGTCTAGTTGTTCATTACTGAAGTCATCGCCCACCCTAATGGCATCTAATGGGCGTAGATGTTTAACTTTTTCTTATTATTTTTTATCTAAGTATTATTCTCAAAGAAAAATCTGATGCAATAGTATATGTTTAGAGAGGCTAGCAGTATATGATAAGCCTGTGTCTTGTGCTTCACTGATGCCACGTTCCCTATTAATTGGCACCAGATAAGCCTGCGATGACGCGCTCCCCCCTCCCCCTCCGTTGCCGGCACTTCCAATTTCGGCGCCTCCAATGTACGACGTCGCCGTCGGGCTCCGCCAGCACGGCCCACATCGCCAGTGCCAAAGCGCAACCGCGGTGGGGGTGCCTCTCCGTCGATGCGCACGGCATTACCGGCCCCGGCGTGGTCCCCTTCGCGGTCTCCATCTCCGGCTGCTGCCCCGTCTCGCACTCCGCCATCTACGGTCGAGTCCTCGCCGGCCTCGTCCGACTCCACCGTCAGCGCCCAGCGTCTCGAGGCCTCCGCATCCGATATAAGAGTATAGTGACTCCGGCAAGCAGACATACACGTGCCCCATCTGTGACCTGGGGGTGGATAGCCAGGGCACGATGATCCTCCACATCATGGAGATAATCCACTCCGGGGAGGAGGATGAGGAGAAGATAATCCTCCATAAGAAGCTTGCCCAGAACATGGGTTGGGAGTGATTCATGCCACCGCCATTACCATTTCTGTTGATCATATCTTCTGTTATCTTAGTTGATCGAGCTTTGTCATGTCGTAGTCAATGAACGATCTATGTCTTTGAATGAAATGTGTGAATAAAATTATGTTTCGAATTATGTGTGTTGGAGTTTCGAATGTATTATGTTTCGTAAGATCTGTGTATTTTAAACACTACTCGCAAAAAAAAAGTGTTTTAAACACATGTTCACAAACAAGGAATTTGCGGCTCCTTCAACCCCGTCTGAGCTACTTGTCTCAGACGGGAGTAGCTATTCCCGTGTGAAACTATCCTACACCCTGTCTGAGATTAGTAACCCACAGGCCCTTATGTCGATGGTGTAAATTATCTCAGATCGGTCTTATCAAGCCCCGTTTGAGTTAACGCTGTTACAGATGGGGTTTTCTTTAACCACGCCTGAGATGCCGCGTCTGTGATATGCGATTCTGTAGTAGTGTACCATGCAAAGTCTCCCCAAATTCATACGCTCCCTACATTTCTTTCAGGCTAGTGAATACCTATAGGATCTGGTTTATTCTCCTATATTTTGATTCTGATAAGTTGCATTTGTTGATTGTTGGTTTTTCCTGCCTCGGTCTTGTGCCTTCTTTTTGTCAATTACGTTTTTATATTTTTTATGCTTGTTGTAACTTGTGCCGTTGTGCATAGGTTGAGAGAGGCTATCTAGCTATCTCCATGAGACAGCGGCATAGCAACATAGGGAGGGGGTAAACGCCTGTTATATCTTGCTTTTTTTGAGTTCTAGAGATGCTTAGGTCGATGGAAAGTCACATTGCAGTTACTGTGTTTGCAAATTTCTCTTTGTCTAGTCTCTTGATGGGAATGACCATCCATATGTGTGTGTGTGTGTGTGTGTGTGTGTGTGTGTGTGTGTGTGTGTGGTGTGTGTGGATGCGTATATCAGATCACAAAATCCCTTGCATCGATCTGATATGTGTGTGTAGCAGGTCGAAGAGGCCTTCTTACCTAACATTTAAATGTTGGTTTCGATAGCAAGTTTGTCTATGAGGTGTTTATTGATTGTAATAAACCCGAAATTCATATATGTTTCTGTATAAGGCTGGGTCTAGTTGTTCATTAGTGAAGTCATCCCCCACCCTAATGGCATCTGATGGGCGTAGATGTTTTTCTTTTTGTTATTATTATTTATCTAAGTACTATTATTCTCAAAAAAAATCTGATGGAATACTATATGTTTAGAATTGTATGTGTTTAGAATTTTGAATGAATTATGTTTCGAAAGATCTGTGCATTTTAAACACATGTTGGAATACACACAGACGAGGAATATGCGAATCCTTCAACCACGTCAGAGCTACTTTTCTTTTCATATGAAAAAAATAAATTGCTTTATTTCGCAGCTGCAAAAATTTCATTTTCATTTTCATTGCCCTCAAAAAAAAATTTTGATTTTCATCAGTTCATGTACCTAACCCGCTTATATATTCCTTGTTGAAGCATTCTATAGATGTAATCGATTGTTTGTTTCACCCATTGGAGCCATGAGTTCGAACATGTCAAACAACAAGAGCAAGGTTGTCATCAAGGAGGAAGCAGCCTCTCTACCGAAGATGGTGGGGGCCGTGTCACCACCCTTTGTCTTTGAGCCAGTCTTGCTGGTGAAGAAAGTTCATCAACAGACAAGCATCCAGGAGAAGGGTTCATCGTCTTTGGCCCCCAATCAGCAAGCTGCTGAGGGGGCAACAGCACCTGTGGAGTCTGTGTCTCTGCCAGTGGCGCCGGTGGTGAACATATCTAGGACCCAGAACCATGGTATTTTACTACTTGAAATATTTTTTGCTATATGTTGAAAGCACTTGTCATGAGGTAGAGGTGGTGTAGGTTTTATAGTTCTTAGACTCTTTCATTCTTTCAGCGCCCTACCATAGCTATTGGTCCGGAGTGCAAAGGCATACTTGTATGGGACCGTTTTCCCTCTCTATAATTCAATGATATGCGGCCCTCCTGAGAATTTGAGAAAAAAAGAGAGGCTCGCTAGCTATTAGTTCAAGCAGGTTGCAGCTTTCTGTTTCTTGTCAATAGGAAAATGCATGTAATTTTTCACGTAGTGCATTGGTAGTACCTCATGTTTTATTTTAATTGATTAGTTTTAAAAGATGACAATGAAGTACACCGTCCGCACACATCTAAATATAAAAAGCGTAGTGTACTTTGCAGCTGCAAGTGTTGCACTTTCATTAGTTCATGTATCTGCATCCCAAATTTACTTTCTGTTTTGCTGCATTTCTTTCGATGTCATAACTTGTTTGTTTCACCCCTTTTTTGAACGAATTGTTTCACCCCTTTGTAGGCATGAGTTTAAGCATGGAAAACAACAAGGGTACAAGGCTATGATCAAGGAGGAGGCAGCCTCTCCACCATTACCAGTCTTGTTAGGTGAAGAAAGCTCGTCACCAGACAAGCGTCCAGGAGGAGGGGCCATCTTCTTTGGAGCCCATCCAGCAAGCTTTGTCATGTCATAGTCAATGATCAAAATATGTCTTTGAATGAAATGTGTGAATAAATTGTGTTTCGAATTACGTGCGTTTGGAGTTTCGAATGAATTACGTTGCAAAAGATTTGTGTATTTTAAACACATGTTGGAATACACACAGACGAGGAATATGCGGCTCCTTCAACCCCATCTGAGCTACTTGTCTCAGATGGGAGTAGCTGTTCCCGTGTAAAACTATCCGTCTTATCTCACAAGGGATTAAATTAAAGGAGGCTGTCTAAGGTATTTTGCCTCTCTCAATTCAGACGGGGGTAGTGAACTACTATTCTATAGCTAGCCATAGAATAACTTATTCTATGGCCACTTATGTATCGTAATTTACGACACTCGTGTATAGTGATTTACGATATTTTTCTACGTGATTTACTACACTTTTACTATGATTTTTCTTTCAAAACGTGTGTGAACGCTGATGTCGCAAATTTGTTTAAATTATCGTAAATTCGTGATAAATTTATCGTAAAACTGATGTGACTATAGAATAAGCTATTCTATAACCGGCTATAGAATATACTCTCCGTATATATATATATATATATATATATATATAGATGTACTATTTAGCACGTAGGGTGCTAAATAAGCTATTTAGCACCCCCACCGGACCACCCTACCGACCCGCGCCGTCCTGTGCCGAGCGACCCATCAAACCACGTAGCCAACCGACTGGTCTAAATCCCACTACCGTAAATCTTTTTCCAACCGTAAAGTAAACCCCTCGTGCATATAATACGTAACATAAATTTTTAAGATTTCACACCATAATATCCTGGTCAGCAACGAGAAACAAAAAATGGAACCTCCCTCGACTCTCTCTCTCTCTCTCTCTCCCTCCCATAATTTCAGATCTCGATCAGGCGGCGCACCCCCGATAGTTACTGTACCACCGGCAGATCCTGCGATTCGGCGGCGGCGGTCATCCAGGCACCGGTGGCCGTCATCGGCGGCGGCGGTCTTCCAGGCGCCGATGGCCATCTTCGGCAGCCACGGTGCACGAGGCAGCGGCGACCAAGGCGGACGACGTCAACTGTGCGCGGGGCTAAGGCGACCGTGCGGGGCGGCACCCAGCTAGCACAGGGAAGCGACCAATGAGGCCGGGCCGATGGAAATCCATTTCCCGCACCCAATTTTTCTTTCGGAGGGACCTCGCAGCAGTTGCAGCTCATCGATCTGTTTTCAGCCTTCATCCGATCCCCATGCGAGTTTAATCTACAAGCAAGCAAGAGGCCGCCTTCAACTATGGATTCCCCTGTGGTGAGCATGCATTTCTCCTCTGCTCTGATGCCCATGACGCAATTCGGTTTTCGTTTCTAGTTCCTTCGATTCATGGATTTTTGACAGAACAACGTGTGTTGCAGTGAATTGTGGGGGGCTTGATCGTGGGGTCCAAGGCTCCACTGCACTGATTAGCATCTCAGAATTCCCTCTCTGCTGGATTCCCTTGATTTGAGGTATTGCGATAAATGGATTTGATTTGTGAGTTCGAGCTCTGTGCTTGTTTATTTCCAGAAGGGACGGTTGCTAATAAAAAATGGTGGTGGTGGATTGACCAAGATGAGATTTCTGAGGTTGGGAGGCATCCAAACTTCATAGTGCAGGTGATGATTCCAAGTCCCCTCATTTTTGGAGAGCTGTGAGGCACTTGTCAGCTGGTTTCTGCATTCGAGCATCCTGAATTTGATTTCTGTGTTTTCTATTTCACCGATTAATGGTTGTAATTAGTAAATAGCTAGGTCTCAAAACTGGTCACGCCACATTGCAATACTTGCTGAATAAAGACTCGTTTAATATGGAAAAAATGATTGGTGAATTTTAACCAGTGCTTAACAATGAAGCAGCTACCTGTGACTGCATTACCTCTCCATTTGGCCTCTTTGTTATGTTACAAGTTCTGTTTCCAGAACACTAGGAACTTGAGGGACGACGCATGACCATAGCATATATTTGGAAGTACCTAGTGAAAGGATTTTGTTCCGTTTCTTGCTGAGAATATATAGGAGATTGATAGACTCATCCACAGAATTTTTTATTAAGACTTACTGCACTTGATGCATCAATTAATCAACCATCCCCTACTGTTGTGTTCAATTGGCAATAGTGTCACAATCAGGCATATAAATAATCTGGCTTAATTTATGTTTTACTTATGCCTGTTTTTTTCATGCGATACCCATATCCTCGTGCGCTGTTGCTGCCAATGATTTATCCTAGTAATCGGATCATGCTACTTTTTGCACGGTCCTCATCTGTACTTGGATCTGCGCATCATCCCCAACCATTGAACATATTGATGCTGACCATATAATCTAGTTCATGTAGGAGTAAAATTATTTTCAGGTGCCACGCGATATTCAATTTGGAGATAATCTAGCTCATGCATCATTATGAGAAGTCAAATCATGTAATATTTCTGGATGAAAGCTAGCAATATGCTACATGTCTTCCTATAGGCCAAAGATGTACTTGTGCATGCCTGTTTTTTGTTCACTCCCAGATTTTTCTTGTTCGCCAAAGTTCATGGTTTGAACTATGAAAAATTCTCATTTAATACTTTGAGTAATCAAGAACATATGGCTACTTTTTCTTTGTATTAATCTGTTGTGCATATCTTGTTTAAAATTTGATACTTGGTGCTTAATAACTCTGTACTAGGCTTTGATATTATTGTTTAAAATTTAAATTTTTTCCTAGCTTCAGTTTTTAGTTTTGTATATCATCTTTGTTTTGATTTGTGCAGAAGTGCGACTATAAGTGGCAAATCAAACACGCTTGGTCAAAAGGTTGTTCCCAATGCTTTCACCCTGAGCTTTTTTGTAAACGGGGATACCTGCTTCTGCAGTCTTGTATTCCCTCCTTAAGATGTCACACGATTCCTTTTATTTTTCAGTTGTTAGAAATAATAATGAATGTATGGTCAGAAGACATAAGATGGACAATAAAAAGATGTTCACGTGGGAGTTTATATCATATTATGGTTTCGCATTGCATTTATGTTGTTGGCACATCCTTTGTGCAAAATTTAATGGTTGTAATTAGTGGTTTTAATTAAGTAGCATGCATTTGCGTATAGTGATTTATATTTCACAAAGAAAAAGGGAAAAAAAGGTGCTTTGGCGGCTTGATCTGTGGTCAGAAAAGATTTATGGTTGTATATTTCCATTGTCTAGGAAGTGCAATTGTCAGTCACATATTCGGTTTGCATCGTGAAAAGAATGTTCTTTCAGAGCATCAACGCTACACTGATAGTCTTATACATCTCGATCTCACTTGTACTGCTGAAGCTTGGATACTCTCCATTCCATGTTACCTGTTGTTTTACAGATGATAACAACAATAATATATGGTCAACGGATGTAATACCCACAGTTCAGCAATAAAAGCCCATGTGAAAATTTATACAGTATACAAGATGATTTGGGATCAAGCAGATGTTTCAGTTCAAAAGCATTGTTTAAGACAAACAAATCGGATGATGTGTTCTTCAATTTGGATTTAGGCGCTGAATCCACCTCTATCCGTGGATATTTAATTTACTCTTATCAAACGTAACAGCTGTTCTAGTTGCAGAGTAAACAAATTCATATAAAAACCTGGCATGTATGGTTGCGTAACATAAAAAACTACTATCTGCTGCTGTCGGAACCGAGTCAATTAAATAATTAATGTTTTACGGCTTAGTTATACGAGGAAAACCCGTTCCTTGATGAGAAGGTACTAGAGTACGGTTGTGGACAGAAACAGCCGTGAGACCATCAATCTTTTATGGTAGCAGGACGTCGCTCCTGACCACAACATCAATCTGAATTTGTTTTACGGTTGCGGGAACTAGATTTCAATGTTTCTACGGTTGCGGGCTTGTCTGACCTCCCTCCACCGGTCAGTCTCACGGAAGGGCAACGCGCTAAATAGTTATTTAGCAGCCAGCGCGCTAAATAGCGTTGTCCTATATAAATATATATATATATATTAATTCTGATAAGTTGCATTTGTTTATTGTTGTTTTTTCCACGCTCGGTCTTGTGATTCATTATGGAAGCCAACTTCCCTACAGGTGGCCCCTGAAATTTTCTTTTTGTCAATTATGTTTTTACATTTCTTTATGCTTGTTGTAATTTTTGCTGTTGTGTGTAGGTTGAGAGAGGTTAGCTAGCTAGCTCCATGGGACAGCGGCATAGCAACATAGGGAGGGGGTAAACGCCTGTTATTGCTTGCTTTTTCAGAGTTCTAGAGATGCTTAGGTCGATCACAAAGTCACAAATCAGTTGCTTGGGTTTGCAAGTTTTTCTTTGTCTAGTCACTTGATGGGAATGATCAGTGTGTGTGTGTGTGTAGATGCGTATATTGGATCAAAAATCCGTTGCATTGGTCCGACATGTGTGTGTGGCAGGTCGAAGAGGCCTTCTTACCTAACATTTAAATTTTGGTTTCGATAGACAATTTGTCTATGAGGTGTTTATTGATTCAAATAAGCCTGAAATTCATATATGTTTCTGTATAAGGCTGATTCTGGTTGTTCATTAGTGAATTCATCGCCCACATCCTAATGCCATCTGATGGGCGCAGATGTTTTACTTTTTTTAATTATTTTTTATCTAAGTACTATTATTCTCAAAGAAAAATCTGATGCAATAGTATATGGTTAGAGAGGCTAGCAGTATATGATAAGGCTGGGTCTGGTTCATCACTGACGCCACGTTCCCTATTAATTGGGACCAGATAAGCCTGCTATGACGCGCTCTCACTCCCCCTCCGTTGCCGGCACTTCCAAGTTTGGCGCCTCCAATGTCCGACGTTGTCGTCGGGCTCCGCCAGCACGCCCCTCGTCCCCAGTGCCAAAACGCAGCCGCGGTGGGGGTGCGTCTCCGTTGACGCGCACGGCATCACCAGCCCCAGCACCATCCCCTTTGGGGTCTCCATCTCCGGCTGCAGCCCCATCTCGCTCTCCGCCATCTACGGTCGCGTCCTCGCCGGCCTCGTCAAACTCCACCGTCAGAACCTCGCCGTCTCCAGGCCTCCGCGTCTGCTACAAGAGTAGCGACTCCGGCAAGCAGATGCATACACGTGCCCCATCTGCGACCTAGGGGTGAATAGCCAGGGCACCATGATCCTCCACACCATGGAGATCATCCACTCTGAGGAGGAGGATGGGGAGAAGAAGATCCTCCACAAGAAGCTTGCTCGGAATATGGGTTGGGAGTGATTCACGCCAACGTCGTTGCCATTGTTGTTGATCATGTCGTCTGTTATCTTAGTCGATCGATCTTTGTAATGTCGTAGTCAATGATCGAACTGTGTGAATAAACTGTGTTTCGAATTATATGTGTTTGGAATTTCGAATGAATTAAGTTTCAAAAGATCTGTGCATTTTAAACACATATTGGAATACACATAGACGAGGAATATGCAGCTCCCAATGGACACAACCAAACAAGGTTAAAAAGACGAGTAATATATAGATTTCTGCTAGGAGATATCATTTTGTGTGTTATACATATATATATATATACTATCCTCCCAATGATCTTGTGTGGCGCAACTAATGGCAGATACACAAATTTGTAGCCTCCCTCCGATCCGGAACTTTATTAATTTCGAACGGCTCCTTAGTCTGTCCTCAAGTTACCCAAGTCCCTGTTCCACATTCTCTGAAACCCCTACACGGGTGCCTAAGCTCTCGACTGTAATTTTATATAGAAATAAAACCCGCACACCTACCCTCCTCTGGGCACAAATTAGTAGCGCACAACGTAGCCCTCCATTCCTTGGTACTTGCAAGGTGCATTCGGAAAAAAAAGTTACTTGCAAGGTGAGCGCATACAAGAATCACTGTAATCTTTTGTTCGTCGTCTGGTCTGGATAGGATAGTTAGATAGTGGTCGAATCGATCAAAGAAGATTCACGCTAACCGGAGCAAGTCCTCCTCTGTCGTTTGCACCTAGCGAAGATTAGATATATATTTTTATAGGGTACAGATCTAATCGTCATTACATAGCAGAGATCTTCTTTGGTTGGATACCTATAGTATAGGTATTCGTTCGTTCGTAAGAACGTCACATCTCAGTATCTACAAGATCTCGTTTTTTACATTCGTCGATGATCTGCAAACGGTAGAGGTCGCAAGCAGGACAGACGAGATCTCCATCCTTTTTCTTTTGCGCACTCCGATGATTAACCTCCTGGTCATGCTCCACAGGTACTGAGCAATCTAGAGCTTGGATTTGGTACGTACGTGAAAGAAGACCAGGGAAGTAAGTCAGGACGACGGAACGTGGATCCGAAGGTATACGGTATACCGTGCATAATCTGCCGGAATACATATGTTTTGTCTTCTGCGTTTCGTTTGTAGATTTATATAAGTCGAGTTTGTTGATTTATTTCCTGACGCCATATCTGCCTGTTGTAACTTGGCCAAAGGAATCGCTCGTTTGATCGTACATTTACGGCTTGCTTTCCCTTTGTTAATAACCTCTCGAACAATACTCCTCCTCTCCGGGTTTATTTGACATGACAAAATGATAGCACCTCAGGTTTATTCCAAACCGATTATTTCGTAAAAGTACTGATGAATATGAACTCAAGATCGACATCATCTGCATATGAAAAAAAAAATAATTTTCTTTAGTTTGCAGATGCAAACATTTCAGGTTCATTAGTTCATGTACCTACATCCCGTTTTTATATATATTCCTTTTTGAATCATTCTATGGATGCAATATATTGATTGTTTGTTTCACCCATTGCAACCATGAGTTCGGACATGTCAAACAACAAGATCAAGGTTGTCGTCAAAGAGGATGCAGCCTCTCTGCCTAAGATGGTGGGGGATGTGTCGCTGCCCTTCGACTTTGAGCCAGTCTTGCTGGTGAATAAAGTTCATCAGCAGACAAGCGTCCAGGAGGGGTCATCGTCTTTGGCCCCCAGTCACCAAGCTGCTGAGGAGGCAACAACACCTGTGGAGTCTGTAACTCCGCCAGTGGCGCCGGCGGTGAACATATCCGGTGCCTAGAACCATCACTACGTCAAACATGCATTTTGCTGAGTGTCTGAGGCACTCGGCAAAGCTAGGATTACACTCGGGAAAGAGCACTCGGCCAGTACAGTACTGAGCAAAGCCATCGGGCACTCGGCAAAGGCATTGCCGTGTGCCAAGGCAACTCTCGGCAAAAAAAAGTAGACGGATGGAGGGTCGACGGCTGACGGCAGCTTTGCAGCTTTGCCGAGTGCCAAGCAGTTGACACTTGGCATAGGATTAGGTTTGCCGAGTGCCAACTTCGGCACTCGGCAAAGCTTGGAGCCTTTGCCGAGTGGTCATTACACTCGGCAAAGGTTCCAGATTTTGCTGAGTGTAATGACCATTACACTCGGCAAAGCTTGCTTCCAGCCCCCTTTTCTATTGCTCGGTTGCTTAAACCGACAAACATCACATGCAGTTATACATGACAATAAACATCACAACCACATCCAATTCACAACGGCAAATACTCAAATAGTTCACAAATACTCAAATAATCCACAAATCCACAAATATTACACACATATAGTCCGCATAGTCCATACATAGTCCACATAGTCAACAAGTCCACAAATCAACAAGTCCAAGTTCACAAGTCTACAAGTCCACATACATCACAACCACAACTAACTCACAAATCACTGAGGCGGCACCTGTGGGAATAGATTGCGACAGAGTGCCGAGTCTTGCTCGTGAGGTGCATCATTCGACGCAGCCGACCCAAGATTCTGCACAAAGCAAAACATTACAGGTGTGATACAAGATAAAGTGAAACAAATTCTCTACGTTTGTCTAAATTCTCTAAGTACTGATCTAAGGTTGTCTAAAATTAAAATGAATTTGTAAGGTTATTAGGAGACTCGCAGGTGAAATGGTAGTCTATGGTGGAAAAAGCCAGGACACCGGCATCGGTGGCGGTGGCATAGTGTGACCCAGCTGCGCAAAGAAAGTCTGCATGTAGGATTAGAACTGATGCATTGCCTTCTGACTCTGCCACTAGGACTCCTCAATCCGCGCCTGTTGCTGAGCCTCAATCACTTGCATCTCTTGCCTCCAGTTGCTCCCGTCTGGTCCTCTCTTCCTCAAGCAGGACCTGTAACATTCCATCAAATGTTAAACTTGAGTGCATGCATCTCAAATGTTAAAAATGAACGAACGATGAATAAAACAGTAATAACCTGGAGGGCGTGGGCAGTGGTTGGTCGTGGGCGTATGCTCGGTCCACCGCTCATGCTCCGTGCTCGAATCTAGGAGATTGTGGGAGTACTGGCCGTGTCGAGTATGCTGTCACCGAGATAGTACTGCCCATGCTTCTTCCCTCCTCCCGCCCTCATGACGACTTCTCGATTGCGGTCGTGTGCGCTCGGATCGAAGTCTGGCCCATGGACCTCCTTTGCCACCTCTGAGTACGAATTGACGCGGCTATGAGCGGTGGGATTGCTGTAAGTCGAGGGCGGGTCCTTGTAGTGCATGTCCTTCACAAGTTTATGACATGCTGTACGTGCCACCTGAGCCGCCCGGGCCTCGTATCCAGGCACGCATTTATAGAAATCCTGCATATACACGCGGTGTTTCCAATCATTATTTCAAGAATGTTCAATAAATGCGATGTGTTGAGTAATGTAGTCCGAGGAAGACTTACCCACAGGTCGGCAATCACCTGCTCCACCTTGTGTTGGAACACCCTACCATCTCGATCCGCGTAACCAGCTCTGTTCTGTTGCCAGTCTAAACCGGTTTTTCCTCTCTATAATTCAATGATCAAACTATGTCTTTGAATGAAATGTGTGCATAAATTGTGTTTCGAATTATGTGTGTTTGGATTTTCGAATGGATTATGTTTAGAAAGATCTATGTATTTTAAACACATGTTCGAATACACACAGATGAGGAATATGCGGCTCCTTTGACCCCGTCTGAGCTACTAGTCTTGGACGGGAGTAGTTGTTCCCATGTGAAACTATCCTTCTTATCTCAGACGGGGTTAAAGGAGGCCGTTTGAGGTATTTTGCCTCCCTCACCTCAGACGGGGGTAGGGAACCCTGTCTGTGATTAGTAACCCACATATCCATACGTCGATGGCGTAAATTGTCTCAGCCATGCAAAGTCTCTCCAAATACGCTCCCTCCATTTCTTTCAGGCTAGCGAATACCTATAGGATCTAGTTTATTCTCCTATATATTGATTCCGATAAGTTGCATTTGTTGATTGTTGTTTTTTCCCGCCTCGGTCTTGTGGTTCATTACGGAAGCCAACTTCCCTACTGGCGACCCTGAAATTCTCTTTTTGTCAATTAAGTTTTTACATTTTTTTATGCTTGTTGTAACTTGTGCCGTTGTGCATAGGTTGAGAGAGGCTAGCTAGCTAGCTCCATGGGATAGCGGCATAGCAACATAGGGAGGGGGTAAACGCCGTTATTGCTTGCTTTTTCAGAGTTCTAGAGATGCTTAGGTCGATCGCAAAGTCACATTGCAGTTTCCTGTGTTTGCAAGTTTTTCTTTGTCTAGTCTCTTGATGGGAATGATCATCCGTGTGTGTGTGTGTCTCTCTGTGTGTCTAGATGCGTATATTGAATCACAAAATCCGTTGAATTGGTCTGATATGTGTGTGTAGCAGGTCGAAGAGGCCTTCTTACCTAACATTCAAATGTTGGTTTGGATAGACAATTTGTCTATGAGATGTTTATTGATTGTAATAAACCTGAAATTCATATATGTTTCTGTATAAGGCTGGGCATAGATGTCTATGAGATCTAGTTGTTCATTACTGTAGTCATCGCCCACCCTAATGGCATCTGATGGGCATAGATGTTTTACTTTTTGTTATTATTTTTATCTAAGTATTATTCTCAAAGAAAAATCTGATGCAATAGTAGATGTTCAGAGTGGCTAGCAGTATATGATAAGCCTGGGTCTTGTCATGACCGATGCCATGTTTCCTTTTAATTGGCACTATATAAGCCTGCAATGACGCGCTCCCTTGCCAGCACTTCCAAGTTTGGTGCCTAAAATGTACGACATCACCGTCGGGCTCCGCCAGCACGCCCCTCGTCCCAAAGTGCTGGCTGCGGTGGGGGTGCGTCTCCGTCGACACACATGGCATCATCGGCCCCGGCGCCATCCCGTTTGCGGTCTCCACCTCCGGCTGCTGCCCCGTGCTCTCATCTACAGTCGCGTCCTCGCCGACCTCGTCGGACTCCACCGTCAGCACCCCGTCGTCTCCAGGCCTCCACGTCCGCTACAAGAGTAGCGACTCCGGCAAGCAGACGTACACGTGCCCCATCTGCGACCTGGGGGTGGATAGCCAGGGCGCCATGATCGTCCACACCATGTAGATCATTCACTCCAAGGAGGAGGATGAGGAGCAGAAGATCCTCCACATGAAGCTTGCTCAGAACATGGGTTTGGAGTGATTCATGCCACTGCCATTGCCATTGTTGTTGATCATGTCATCTGTTATCTTAGTTGATCGATCTTTGTCATGTCGTAGTCAATGATCGAACTGTGTCTTCTGATGAAATGTGTGAATAAACAGTGTTTTGAATTATATGTGTTTGGAATTTCGAACGAATTATGTTTCGACAGATCAGTGTATTTTCGTTGGAATACACACAGCCGAGGAATATGAGGCTCCTTCAACCCCGTCTAAGCTACTTGTCTTTTCGTTTGAAAAAAATAAATTGCTTTATTTCGCAGCTGCAAACATTTTAGTTTCATTAGTTCATGTACCTATATCCCGCTTATATATTCCTTGTGGATGTAAATGATTTTTTGTTTCACCCGGCCCGTTGCAGCCATGAGTTCGAACATGTCAAACAACAAAAATAAGGTTGCCGTCAAGGAGGAAGCAACCGCTCTACCGAAGTTGGTGGGGGCCGTGTCACCGCCTTTTGTCCTTGAGCCAGTCTTGCTGGTGAAGGAAGTTCATCACCAGACAAGGGTTCAGGAGGAGGGGTCATCGTCTTTGGCCCCCAGTCAGCAAGCTGCTGAGGAGGCAACAGGGCTTGTGGAGTCTGTGCCTTTGTCATTGGTACCGGGGGGTACATATCCTGTCCCCAGAACCATGTTATTTACTACTTGAAGTCTTCTTTTTACTATGTGTATGTTGAAAGCTCTTGGTGATGAGGGTTTGGTCAAGTCCTATCCTTTGTGTGTTTTATAGTTCTTAGACTCTTCCGTTCTTTCAGTGCCCAACCATATCTATAGGTCCGGAGTGGGAGGGCATACTTTTATGGGACCATTTTTTCCTCTCTATAATTCAATGATACACAGCTCTCCTGCGAATTTGAGAAAAAAGAGACAGAGAGGCTTGCTAGCTATTAGTTCCAAGCAGGTTGCAGCTTTCTTTTTCTTGTCAATAGGAAAATGCATGCAATTTGTTTCGCGTAGTGCATTGGTAGTACCTCATGTTTATTTTGAATCGATTAGCTTTGAAAGATGAAAATAAAGTATACCATCCGCACACATCTAAATATTAATTGTCGTAGTTTAGTTTGCTGCTGCAAACGGTGCGCTTTCGTTAGTCCATGTATCTGCATCCTGCTTTTACTTTCTGTTTTGCTGCATTTCTTTCGATGTCATCACTTGTTTGTTTCACCCCTTTGTAGGCATTAGTTTAAGCATGGGAAACAACAACGCGTACAAGGCTATGATCAAGGAGGAAGCAGCCTCTCCACCATTACCGGTCTTGTTGGTGAAGAAAGCTCGTCACCAGACAAGCGTCCAGGAGGAGGGGCCATCTTCTTTGGAGCCCATCCAGCAAGCCGGTGAAGGGGTGACAACTTCACCTGTGCCAAACGTCCCTGGCCCACAGCAACATGGTGACAGCCGTAGCCTCTTCCTGAAACACCTCCTGATGCACTGTGTTGATGTGTTGGACATGGGGGACGTCGCGGAGTTCAACACAGCGCTTCAGCATCAATCGTCCGTCCACACCATGGAGATCATCCACTTCGAGGAGGAGGATGAGGAGAAGAAGATCCTCCACAAGAAGCTTTCTTAGAACATGGGTTGGGCGTGATTCACGCCTGGCCCCGGCGCCTCCACCCTACATAAGCTCCGTCCATTTCCTAGGTTCTCTATTGTGTTTCCTTTGTTGAGTTTCATAAGTCACACACTTGTTGATTTGCTTCCACTCCATTGGGTAGAGATATAAGAAGGCCAGTACGCTTATGTGCTTTAGTTATGTGTTGTGCACATCCACTTCGATAAATCTGGGTCCCTAGATGTTGTATTCTGAAGCCTTTGCCACGTTAGATCAGGTATTTAGCACTTGAAACATATTTTTATCTCGTGTGGACTTTGGTTTTGTTAGTTTCGACTTGATTTTTCAAAGTTCTAGAGATGCTTAGGTCGATCGCAAAGTCACATTGCAGTTGCCTGTGTTTGCAAGTTTTTCTTTGTCTAGTCTCTTGATGGGAATGATCATCCATGTGTGTGTGTGTGTGTGTGTGTGTGTGTGTGTAGATGCATATATTGAATCACAAAATCCGTTGCATTGGTGTCATATGTGTGTGTAGTAGGTCGAAGAGGCCTTCTTACCTAACATTTATATGTTGGTTTCGATAGACAATATGAGGTGTTTATTGATTGTAATAAACCTGAAATTCATATATGTTTCTGTATAAGGCTAGGTCTAGTTGTTCATTACTGAAGTCATCGCCCACCCTAATTGCATTTGATGGGTGTCGATGTTTTACTTTTGTTTTTTATCTAATTATTATTCTAAAAAATCTGATGCTATAGTATATGTTCGGAGAGGCTAGCAGTATATGATAAACCTGGGTCTTGTTCATTGCTCATCCCACGTTCCCTATTGGCACCTGAGAATATTTGTCAAATATGTTCTTACTTTTGTTACGCCTGTTGTAACTTGGCCATAGGTTGAGAGAGGCTAGCTCCATGCGATAGTTCATGTAAATCGTTTTGGGTACTGTCTTCATCATCTTGAGCATATGAATCGCTCGTTTGACCGTCTAGAGCTTGATTTCCCTTTGTTAGTGAAATATCAAACAATGCTCCTCCTCATCATCTAGTGTTTCTCCACCTCACTCAGCGACATGTGGCTGGCAGAAACCACGAGAGCAAGGCATTCCGCAAGCCGTACAACCCACCAGTGCCGAAGAAGCTAGCACCGCAGCCCCCTCCTCCTCCGCCACGGCGCCCTCAACCGCCGGAGCCTCAGAGCTTCAATTGGTTGGCGTATCATCCGGCCGCGCAATGATGGCCACTAGTGTGACTGCCACTGCCCACGACTGCGGCAGGGATCACGATGAGGGCTACTTAACCCACGACGACTTTGATGGCCGCACATCTTGGAGTTGCAACGGCCGATGCTGCGACTCCGACTACAAGATCGAGTATCCGGAGGCGGATTTGATGGAGCAGATGGAGCCACGCCCTCCCCCCAAGGGCGATGACAACAGTGATGATGATTGCGACGCTTCGGCTTCGCTGGACTCGTTCGTAGGTTACAATGCCTACTCTAACAACAGCATGTAGGCGGCTCTGGCCCTGCCCGTTGCCATGATGGATATGCTCTCTCCGTGATCAGAGAGATCTTGTCTAATTATATTTTTTATTTACTTCAAATATGTAACATAGTGAGCAAAGTTCATTTATTTTTCATATGTAATGATGTTTAAGGAACACTACAAGAAATGTGTTGATTTAAGTCAAACAACAAGGATGTGGTCAAGGAGGAAGCAGCCTCACCACTGCCGATGGCGGAGGCTGTGCCACCAGCGCTGTTGTGTTTGAACCGATCCAGCTGGTCATCACTAGAAAAGGGTGCAGAAGGAGGGATCATAGTCGTCTTTGCCACCCAACCAGCAATCTGTCGAGGGTACGTTGATCGAAAGGTATACTGTGCAAAGTGTCACCAAATACATATGTTCCGCCCATTTCCTATGTTCTCTTTTGTGTTTCCTCTGTTGATTTTGGTAAGTCACATTTGTTGCTTGTTTTCAGATCATTAGCACGCTAGTTCCATACTACCAAAAAAAAAATTTCTCGACTACATCTAGACCTTGGGTTCTTTTGGTTGTAGCCTTTGTTGCCTGTAGATAAGATCCATGAAATCCTGAAATTCAACCATGATCCTTCCATTCTTTTGGGATACATGGAAGAGATAGATCCCCAAACACATAAGAAGGACAGTCTGCTTCCGTGCTTTTGTTATGTGTTGTGCACATCAACTTCGTTGGATCTGAGACCATATATGTTGTGTTCTGAAGCCTTAACCAGGTTAGATCACCTTGTTCGTTTGGCCTGCTGCTTATCAGCCGCTACATTGTTCGCAGTTATTTCTTCTACAACCGGTACAGTGTTTGCAGTTATTTCTTCTGCAGCCGCTACAGTAAAACAGCCTGCCGAACAGCCCGATACTCAAAATCATTACAAGTGGACTTTAGTTCGCTTAATTTTTTACTTGAATTTTCAGAAATCTAGTTTATTTAGTTGAACAAAGAGGGTCGGAGGTGACCTTTAGGGTCACCACCCCTATATGAAATTACTACACACAATAGTAGGAAGAAACTAAAACAGAAGGGACAAGAATACTTGGAGCCTCAACCAGCAACCACAAAACGGTACCTAGAAGCTACAATGTAGCAGATCTTCGGTGGCAGAGATGAAGGAGGTGTGAATGGGCTGCTATCCCCAAGGGTCAGAAAGGAACGAAGAAGGTGTGAACTGACTGCAAATTCGAGATTTGGAAAATGTACGCCCCAAACTCAAATCCTGCGTGTTTTTTATCTGTTGACACCAGAGCATATCATTTTTTCACAACGGCTAATAACTGTCATTATGTGCTGCCAATGTGAACAGCACTTGGAATTGGCATGCCCGTCTCCCAACCTAATCTCCATTGCCAGGTTCAATTCTTCTGTACTTATTGTCCATTATGTTCTGCCATTTAAGCATGGCAAATTTCGCCAGATCTCCCTCCCCCATCTCCATCTCCCTGGTTCGTCTCTATAAAATGTCCCGCACCCACCCTCCAGTGGGCACAAAGTAGCTCACAACCAGCTAGCCCTCCATTCCTAGGTTGCAAGGTGAGTGCATACAAGATTCCTCGTAGCCTATTGTTTGTCGTCTAGTCTGGGTAGTGTAGATGTCGAGTCGAACAGAGATTCATGCTAACCAGAGCAAGATTGTCCTCTGTGGTTTGCATAGGGTACAGAAACAGGATCTAGTGAAGATCGATTTTCCTTCATCGTTTGGATATGTACAGATCTACACGTCATTTCTTAGCAGAAATCTTCCTTGGGACACAATATTGATATTGTTCGTGAGTAAGAACGTTGCCTCAGTTTCTGAACAAGATCTAGTTCTTACTCTCATCATCACCATGGTCCTTTCATTCCTTTGGGATACACGGTAGAGATATAGATCCCCAAACACATAGGAAAGCCAGTTTGCTTCTGTGTTTTTGTTATGTGTTGTGCACATCAACTTCGGGACACAGGGTAGAGATATAAATCCTCAAACACATAGGAAGGCCAGTCTGCTTCTGTGCTTTTTTGTTATGTGTTGTCCACATTGTTGTGAAGCCTTAGCCACGTTAGATCAGTATTTAGTATACTCAAAATCTGCTTTATTATCCCCGCAAAAAAAAATCTGCTTTATTACATGCGGACTTTGATTTGCTACGTTGTGATTTGATTTCCAGAGGTGTAGATGCTTCACTAGCATGCTGACATGCCTCTTAGCTAACATTTCAGAGTTGTTTTTTATAGATAAATAAGTTCATAAGGAAATTAATGACCTTCTCATGTTTATTGATTCTGATATAAACCTGAAGTTGCAGGACGATAAGGGCTGGGTCTAGTTGTTCATTACTAGAGTCATCCTCCCTACTTCAATACACATTGTGCCCGCTCGTCCGCCTCGCAACCACAGCGGCCAACCTTGCCATCAAGGAGGCAATTGAAGCCGAGTGCCTCATCCACGCATCGACCTCTCGGCGGCACCAACCTGTACCAGTGGCTCGAGCTATTCCGCCTCTTTGCCACGTGTTCTAGGGTCCCACTATCACTGTGCCTCTAGCCGCTGGGTGTCTCACCCAGGAAGCCGTGTGTCTGCACTTCTCCTTGCTTAACCCGGTGTGATCCCACACTGATCAGCATCTCACCTCAAGATGTTGCTGCCCTTGGTGTCGTGCATGGCCAGGACGAGGTCCCGGAGATTACGTCTGACACTGCAACTCCACAGCCTAATTCCCAACGAGGTTGCCATTGAGCTACTGGTGGCAGCTTCCAACAAGAAGGGGCTGAAGATGAAGAAACAGGACCATATTACCAGCGCTGCGTCACATTAGATAACAAGGGCGGACGCACTGATCTGTGTCCTCTGCGACTTGTGGTCAAAGCTGATGTGCTGAAGGAGCAAGAGGCTGACCACAATTGCGCTGTCCCCTGGGATCTGTTTCCACATGATATTGTTCCACGACATGGAGGCTTATGCTGGTGATCTGCGTGGGTCCATGGACCACCATGTGACCGTTGAGCGTGTGCTGCCTTGGGATGGCATGCTGCGGCGGGAGCGCCACGAGAAGATATATAGCACACCCGGCGCTACGGAAGAGGGTGGATTGGTTTGAGCCTGCCCAGGCGAGTGTCAATATTTCAACGTCATAGTGGGTATCACACACCAGCTATCAAGGATGACAGTTTGAGGAAGTACCGGCATGAAAGTTTTACAAGTTGTGCTTCTTCGTCTACTCATGTACGATACCGACATCCTCCGTGTTAGCATGGCAGCTTGTGCACAAGACCACCAAGTGATGCTCTAACTGGCATCTTGTCATGCATACTCATGCCCAATGGCTCTGCAGTGCACTTGGTAATGGGCGGAACAACTTTAGTTTTATTTAAGCAATTTTGAACTATTTCTTATTTTCTTTTCCATTATTGTCACCGTTATCTCGACATTGTTTTCAGCTATCACTTTATGTTTCTGACTACACCTATATATTATCAAAAATGTTGAGTTCTGACTTCAAGATAATGAAGCTTTATTAGCAATATGGTATTCGATCGTGTTTCTATTGCATTTGATAACAACATCCGTGATGCTCATATACCACGCATCATCTACCTGATTTGCAGCCTCATCCTTGCCATTGTCGCCACCTGCCATGCCTTTGATACTACAACTTCCATCGGTGGCCCCTAGGTGAGGTGTTGATACTAGCATGTGCGATCTACTTGTAATAAGTGACATGATATGTGATCGTTTGAATATTGGGGTCCGTTGGAGGAAGAGGAAAATATGGGAGGAGCATATTATGAGCGGATGGCCACACATATTTTGTGTGTGTGTGTGTGTGTGTGAGGAGAGAGAGAGAGAGAGAGAGAGAGAGAGAGAGAGAGAGAGAGAGAGCCTTGGACGTATTTGTGGATCCCTTTGGTCAGCAGGTTCATGTGACAATCTCTCGGACTGTGCATAAGCGAACAGGCCATTCGCACGGCCGGCGTAACTGATGTCAGGTCGTTTGAGTGTTAGCTAGGCTACATTACTCAGATAGATTGGGTAACAGTATTCCTTCAAAGGCTGAGAGTTTTGACTTTGTGTAAAATGGGGTTGTGCATTTGCATTGGACACATGTTTGCGCGTTCAAGTCTTTCAATGGCATATTGTTCTGTGAAAGGAAGAGACTAGTGTTGTCACTTGTGACAGATATACCAAGGAAATGACGAAGGATGCAGGTTGGACATAGCAAATTCATGATGAATCTTGGATATAATGGTGTTGAGGAAAGTGGACGTGTATGCCATGATGATGACATCGTCTACATGAAGTAGCCAATATGCAATATAGTATTATAGAAGTGCCAGCACTAAGAATGAACAGTGACGTTTTTTATTTTGAAGGTTCAAAGCCAAGGTGTTGAATGAAAGATTTGAAACGAAGAAAACAAGTACGAGGAGCCTATTTCAAACAGTATAACAACTTGCAAACATGCGATGGCCAAGATGAATCAAGAAAACCTGAAGGCTGCTGGCAAAATACAGTTTTTGATAGGTTGCCATGCAAGAAGACAGAAAAATCTTCAGTCAAATCATTGAAGACTCATGGTGAAATATCTGTGCCGGAGCAACGATAACAGTGTCTACCCCTTAAAGATCAATAAATCCATAAATTAACCGATAAGGAGCCAAATATACTACATGAAATCACAATGCCTTCAACTACTATATGTCGCACTGCTCCAAGACATCGAGGCTTCTGTTGGTGATCTGCACGACCACCGTGTCACTGTGGAGTGTGTGCTACACAGGGACGAGGCGGACATCGTTGCCTGTGACGGCATGCTGCGGCAGGAGCGCCACGAGAAGATAGTGTGCTGGGTGCTGTGGCTGAGGGTGGCTGGGTCCGAACCTGCAGCCCAGGTGAGCATCAACAATTTCAACGAGATAGAGGGTATGGCTCACCAACTCTCAGGCAATGGCAGTGTGAGAAAGTACCGGCCGGGCACGAAAGGTTGACAAGGGGTGCCTCTTGCTGTACTCACGCATGATGCCAATTTTCTCGGTGTCAACATGGAGGCTGGCACAGAGTACTGTGAAGTCATGCCCTCACCGGCATCGTGTCATGCACACTTGAGCCCAATGGCGTCACAGCATGCTTGTTGATCAGCAGATATGAAAGACTTGTTTCCTTTTATTTACCGATTATTAACGATTTATTACAGTTTATTCTATTTATTATGCGTCATATTAGACCTATCAGCTTAATGCTTGCTTAAACAACGGAAGCTTTATTAGTAATGTGTGGTATTATATCCTGTTTCTTCCTGCTCGATAACATTCTATGTTAGAGATTGAGTGTACCATTTTTTTTCTTCTTAAAATTTCATACATCTGCACAAAATTCAACCAAAGAAATACTATTCTATCTTTACCTATATAGGACGTAGGTTTATTCAATTTTGAGCTAACCCGTACGTCCAGATTTTCCCCTGGAATTAATAATTTTGTCAGTTGACAATTTCCCGGGATGTTCTGAAATCGGGTGGGATTTGGAGTCATACTCATAACTAAAGATTTTATCATTAAGTTTGACATATCATTTTAAACGTATAGACTTTTTCTCTAGCCAGATAGTTTATCCTAATATTGAATGTACTACTCTTTCAATACGTAGCTCAAATTAATTTCAGAGTCTACAGTGATTATGGAATTTTAGGACGGCAAGACGGTAGTACCGTACTGTCTTACTATATGTGGGTGACGTGTGGGTCTGGCATTGCTATTTTCTCTTGCATTGAAATTGCATCATTATCAGGTGATTTGTAATTTTTCATTTGATGGACGAGTTCGGGTTGATCATGCAGTATTAATCCCCCTTTTCAGGTCAGAGCTTATTTTGTCATAACCAGGTATTTGCACTAGAATTCAGAAGGAACAAATGGACAAGGTAGAGCTTAATTTGTCACACAAGTATTATGGAAAACTATAAGATCTGTCAACTCTGAGCTTTTAATGTGACATAACCAAGTGCGGCAAGGGATGTCTGGTTTAGAGTATTGTCAATGGTTGGCCTGCATCACGCCAGGCCACAATGATCTCGTATTCCAAGATTGGTGGTTCAATCAGATGTTCCAAAACAGCAAAGGAAGGGCAACTCCCTGGTTTCCCTTGGTCGCATGGTGGCTCCGGAAACACCAGAGTGTGTGTTTATTTGATGGGGCTTCTCCTAGCGTTCCCTTTTTTTTAGCTTAGCCCAATTCATGCATGGTTCCAGATAATCCAGAATTACTCGGGACATCAAGGATGACACTATATTAGTTTTAGTTGTGGTCTATGGCTGGTGCCAAAGGGTTCAGTAGTTCATGGCCTCGAGTTGTTTGGGTGTGTGGTCGCGATTTTGGGTCAAGGGTGATAAAGTAAAGCTGTTAGCATAATAAAACCATCGTAAGGGTGGTTGTACTAGTCCTCTTGGACCTTTTCTCTTGTTCTTAACTAGTATGGCAGCCCGCGCATTTGCGCGGCTAGACTTGCTAGACTATTTTATATTATTTTAAGAGTTTAAATATAGTTTATTTTATTTACTTTATAGCAATACATTTCTAACCTAACAGAAAGAATGCCGAAATTGCTCACCAAGTCAGCATCCTTTAACGAGTGTTTGATGTGTCATCATTACTCCGGATTGTGTCTCAACTCAATCGTAAGATCGTTCTCAAACCAAAAAAAAAAAACTCAATCACAAGATCCAACCAGTCTAATAAAAGTATAGTTTGTGACGTTCATCTATACAACTTTTGGATTATAAGTAGCTTGTAAAGATCAATTTTCTTTGGTGTGCTTATAGGGGGTTATCGGACAATTTGTTTCATAATGGCGGTGGTAGGTAATTTTTCTTTGGTGTCTCATTAAACAAATATTTATAGAGGGGTATCAGACTATTTGTTTCATAATGGCAGTGGTGGATAATTATCTCTTCTTATTTTTTGATTAACGTGGTAATTTCTAGACCTTGTGAGCGAATGTGGAGGCTTATTATATATATAATAGATATATTTTGCAGAATTCTCCTGCGCGTTTGAGGAAATATTGTGACATTTGATGGCTCACATCAAGCATTTACATTTTACCTTATGACAGCACTCTTACATAGAAACGGTCATATCTATTGGCGAAGACTTCATAATTGTGCTACATGAATTATATCTCAGTAACTTCCATGCATTGCACATAGGTGAGGTGTTGAGACTAGCTAGCATATGGGATCGGCTTGCAAGTGACACAATATGTGACCATTTGAATGGGGGGGGGGGGGGGGGGGGGGGGGGTGGCGGCGATGGGTTGAGCATATGATGAGGATGGCCAACCGAATTGTGTGTGTGTGTGTGAGAGAGAGAGAGAGATGCAAAGGAGATGCTATGCACCTGGTATGTAACCAAAAATGCTTATGTTGAGAATTTAGGGATTCTCTTGCAACATTATATTCCCTGGATCTAGGTCCTCGTCTATCCATATTGTTTTGGTTCCATCCATGATTACAAGAACTTTTATTTTATTTTCATCCATGAATTATGTGACCCACACAGGTTAGTGTAAGAAAATTTTGCTAGTCCAGAACTTTACTAATTTCAAACCACTCCGTACGTAGTTCTCTGTCTTCATGTAACCCAAGTCCGTGATTCTGCATTCTCTAAACTTCTACGCTTAAAGTAGAAGAAACTTTCGGTTCATGTTCAGTCGCGTGCTTGTATAGTGTGTGACTCGAGAGCCTAAACTCTCAACTGTAATCGCGTATAGAAATACAGTATCCAAACGAGTGAGCCCATTCAGTTACTGTACGCAGGGCCATCGTATCGTTTTGGCCTAGTGCCTCCGCTACAGCAAACCGTACATCAAACAGATATGTGAAATTATACATAACAAGTAGGAAGGAAATAAGTAGAAGGACAAGAACACTTGGAGCCTCAACCAGAGCTACCGCAAACCAGGACCAACAAGCTACAACGTAGCAGACGCTTGGTGGCAGAGATGGAGGAGGTGTGCATCGGCCGCTATCGCCAGGAGTCAAAAGATCGAAGAAGGTGTGAGCTGACTGCAAATTCGAGATTTTGGGAAGATGGACTCCCCAAAATCAAAATCCTGCGCGTCCTTACCTGTTGCCACCAGGGCATATCATTTTTTTTTTTTTGGCAACGCCTAATAACTGTCATTATGTGCTGCCAAATTCAGCACTAGGAACTGGCTGGCAGGCGCGTCTCGCTCCAGATTCTCCATTGCCAGGTTCAATTCATCGGTAATATTTGGCCATTAATGTGCTGCCAATTTCAGCATGGCGAATTTGGCTGGATCTTCTCCCTCCCCCATCCCCATATCCCTGGTTCCTCTCTATAAAACGCCCCACACCTGCCCTCCAGTCCAGTGGGCACAAAGTAGCGCACAACCAGCTAGCCCTCCATTCCTAGGTTGCAAGCTGAGGTGAGCGCATACAAGATTCCTCTCGTAATCCTTTGTTCGTCGTCTGGTCTGGGTAGGGTAGATGTCGAATCGAACACAGGAGAGATTCATCCTCCTCCGTCGTTTGCATAGGGTAGAGAAAGTGGAGCTAGCCAAGATCGATTTTCCTTCGTCGTTTGGATACGTACAGATCTACACGTCACATCTTAGCAGAGATCTTCATCGTTAGGATACGTAGTATAGATATTTGTTGGTGAGTAGGAACGTCGCCCCAGGGTCTGAGCAAGATCTAATTTTTACTCTCATCGTCACCTGCAAACGGTAGAGGCCGGTCACTAGGACAGACGAGATCTCCATCCTTTTTATTTTTCGCATTCTGCTTATTAACCTGATGTTCATGCTCCACAGGTACTGAGGAAGCTAAGGCTTGGATTTGGGTACGTACGTCAAAGGAGACAAGGGAAGATAGTTTAGGATGACGACACCTAGATCCGGAGGTATCCCGTGCAAAATCTTCCCGAATATATATGTTCCGTCCCGTCCATTTCTTCTGTGTTTCGTTGTTGATTTCTATAAATCGAGTTGTGTTCATTTGCTTCCTGCAGACTTATCTTATCTCGCTCCATATGTTACTTCCCTGTTATTACTTGACATCATTCTCAGACTAGATTTAAACACTGGTTATCGATAGCAGTAGCCTTCGTTCCCCAAACACACAGACGGCACGAAATCCCAAAATTCGACCATGGTTCTTCCGTTCCTTTGGGAGACCAGAGATAGATCCCAAAACATGTCTCTAGGGAGGCAGGATATGCTTCTGTGCTTTTGTTAAATATGTTGTGCACCTCAGCTTCGATACGTCTTGGGGGTCTATATAGAGTGGTTGATCTTATTTCCTGTAGTCATAGCCACGTTAGTTATAGATTAGAATTTACTATTTCAAATATCTTACGTGAAGATTATGGTTTTCTTAGTTGTGACATGTATTAACTCCAGACGTGTAGATGCATAGATTGATCACAAAATCCAATTACATTTATCTGATATGTTTATCTGTACCTCGTAGAAGGTTTAGGCCTCTTAGCTAGCTAACACTTCAGGGTTGTTTTTATAGATAAATTAGTCCATAGGTGATTCTAATAAACCAGAAATGCATAGTATGTGTTTATGTATAGGTCCAGTTATTCATGTACCTCATCTGGCTCACAGATAATTACAATCCCAGCTGCAATTATCAGGATGGAGCTTGTGGGTCAAGAAATCAACAATATCAGAATTCAAACCATCAATGACAATAGCTCTCCTGTTCTGGCACTTGAAAATGACAATAGCTCTCCTGTTCTGGCACTTGAAGCTCCACCTGGGAACAATGTTGCTGTTCTTACAGCCCCCCCACCTGAGATCAATGCTACTGCTACAACCTTTGCAGCCAAGCCTCCTGTCAGAAAGCAGTACTATAGAAAGAAGCTCAGAAATGGCCATGCCATGACTGGGGAGGACTCCATGGCCCTGCCTGATGATCAAGCCACTCAGCACCCAGACAACACAGATGAGGGGATTGTTCAGAAACAAACAAGGAAGAGGAAGGCTGAAACAAAGGCAGCGATGCCAAGAAAGTCTGACAAAGGAAAGCTAAAGCTCCTTAGAATGTTGCCCCTCCTCAGATGATGATCACTAGGTCCCAGAAGAAAAGAAAGCTTGCTACATCTGGTAACTCTGATCTTGTGGATGACGATAGTGCTTACCCCGAAATACCTATCTCTGTCATTCTGCACTTGGCAACTGAGAAGTGCAAGCTGGCGCCTTCAGAACTAACAGCTGATCTGCTCATGGCCACAAAGAAGAAGCAAGATGCCATGGTGAGCAGGGACCAAGCTACACCTGAAGTTATCAATGGATAGTTCCATTTCTTTTAATAGGTGTGATGACAGGGTATGCCCTGTCTTTAGGTCATGTAATATTAAAGGAACCTTCTCTTATTTCGGGTTGAATTATGCTACTCTGAATGTTTGGGTTATGTTGTCTTTGGGTTTCTTATTCCTGGTGGTGCTTTGATTACTATTCCCTCAACTGCTGGTCAGCTTTTTTCATCCCCAGTTGGCCATATGGTGTTTGCCTTTGGCAGTCACTACTCGGCTCAAATTTCAATTTTGTCTTATGGATGCACACCAAATAGAAGCTGGAACATATTGAATTGGACTATCATAGGAATCAATGCAAAAGAAAAATGTAATGCAGTGAGAAAAAAAATTGATGAAAGCGCCTGCGCCATATACTGCATTCAAGAAATGAAAAAATGAATCATTTGAGCCCTCTTTTATCAGAAAGTTAGCACCCAAGAGATATGAAAATTTTTCATATGGAAACAGCGAAATGCAAAAATCTTTGAGAACATTACTCCGAGTTTCCGAAGCTGGAAGAAGCACTTCAAAGACGAATGCAAACTACCGGCCCACCATCTGAAAGAAACTGATTTTATTTCTTTCTTGCTTGGGTGGATTCTATATCTACTAGCTCATTTTTTTCCTTTTTGTATAGATCTTTGTACGTAAATAAAAGATAGGGGTTGATGTTCAGAATCCTTCCAGGTTTATTTGACATAACGAGATAGTGGTGCCTCAGGTTTTATTCCACAACTATTATTTCTTAAAAGTACAGATGAATATGAACTGCAAGACAACGTGTGCATATGAAAATCTTAAATTGCTTTAGTTTGCAGCAGCAAACATTTCAGTTTCATTAGTCAACATCCCGCTTTCATATCCCATTTTGAAGCATTCTATGGATGTCATCAATCGTTTGTTTCACCCTTTGCGCAGCCATGAGTTCGGACATGTCAAACAACAAGAACAAAGTTGTCATCAAGGAGGAAGCAGCCTCTCAACAGACGATGATGGGGCTGTGTCACCGCCCTTTGCCTTTGAGAGGTTCGTGCTGGTGAAGAAAGTTCATCACCAGAGAAGCATCCAGGAGGGTGCATCATCATCTTTGGCCCCCAGTCAACAGGCTGCTGATGGGCCGACAGCGCCTGTGGAGTCTGTGCCCCTGCCAGTGGCCCAGCGGCGAACTTTCCTGTCCCAGCAGCATCCTGAAACACCTCCTCATGCAGTGTGTTGCTACGCTGGAAATGGGGGAGTCATGGCGTCCAACACAGCGCTACAACACCTATCATCTGTCTCGTCTGCTGCTGGCGGCAAAATACAGTTTTTGATAGGTTGCCACGCAAGAAGACGAAAAAAATTCAGTCAAATCATTAAAGACTCATGGTGAAAATATCTGTGCAGGAGCAACGATAACAGTGTCTACCCCTTAAAGATCAATAAATCCACAAATTAACCGATAAGGACCAATATAGTACATGAAATCACAATGTCTAGGAGTCCACACAGAGAGCATGCATTTTGTACAATTTCTTGAATAGCCAAGCGAGCTCGGCTCAGGCGGCTACCTGCTCTCTCCTTCAGTCGAGTTCACCAAGGTTGCTGGTAGTTTTCTGGCTCACCTCCCTGGACTAAAGGCTGTGGCTCCTAGGCTGCCTGTGTGCGCGCCGTGAGGACCAGCCCAACAAGCTTCGGTGGGCGTCTTCTTCTTAATGAAAATTTAGAGGGACGTCGGGCCCTTGGGCTCTTTTTTTTTTGTTACAATTTCTTGAACAGCAAAGGCCCCTACTTGTAATCATGTCCACTCAGAGAATCACTCGGGGCATCCATAGTACTCCATATGCTCCGTTTCTTCTTGGGTTATCATCGCCATCTAGGAACAACCTCATGTAATAATGTCATCCCATCCAGAACTTGTTCGTTTAGTGTCATTCACAACAAAAGTGTGTAGATGGAAATCGATCTCCTCTTCCTGCTCAGAAGCCGCCACCCCAGACCTCTGTTTCTATGAAAGTTAGAGCTCAATGTGCATTAGGTTCTAAACACAACTCAATATAATTAACATATTATTATCTCTGAATAAAATTATATTTACCTAATTTATCTCTTCAGCTTCTTGACATAGGCGTCGATAAGTATCACTATCAAGGAATGCTTCGTGCACAGTTTGCAGATTGCTGATATAATTAATAAAATACATTTTCTGTTGTTATGAATTGAATCCCAATTAATGACACAAAAAAATTAATTTCTTTGTCCTTAAGCTCACATTGAATGGCAATTTCTAGGAGCCACAATACACGACCCAGATTGCCCCGTACGTACTAGATTTAAACCAACTGTCGGCCGTGCAGGCAACCTTGATGGATCCTCCCTTTCAGGTTCATAGCTGGTCACCTCCCAGCGGCCGTCAATGTGTCCATACAGGCACACGCCTTCCAAAGTACCTATGACCAGCTGGTAGCAAAGGCACCGTATTAGTTATACCAATCTTATGAACCAGGGAATAATAAGATCGAGCCTAGATTGCAAGGTCATAGAAGTACTCACTTGGGTTGAACTTGCGGACTAATTCCTCTACATCTGCTCACAATGAAACTAGGGTTAAATAGCATAAGTAGGTGAGGTGTTGAGACTGGCATGTGCGATCTATGGGGGTGCGTCAGCGGAAGAGGATATATGGGAGGACACTACAAGAATTCAGCTAATCCCGACAGTGTGATGCTAAGTGGCCGACAGTACATAGAGTGTAGTATAGTTTTGAGTGCCTGACAGTGGTAGTATAAATTTCAAATTTCCCAACAGTTTTAGCAAATTCCCTACAAACTCATTCCCCACAAACTCATTCCCTACAGTTTTCAAATCCATTTGTAAATATATTGAAACTGTCACCCATTTGTAGGAAAACTGTAGGCGATGTTAGAATCTTGTAGTGGGAGCATATATGAGGATGGCCACACATATTGTGTGTGTGTGCGTGTGTGTGTGTGTGTGTGTGTGTGAGAGAGAGAGAGAGAGAGAGAGAGAGAGAGAGAGAGAGAGAGAGAGAGAGCGAGCGAGAAGGCTCTACGTACAACAAATGCAAAAGGAAGTTGACAAACAATGTTATGAACTAGACACCCAGGAACATAGCTTGAATAGTTACATTCTAGAAAGCATGGAGTATAGTACACTCATGCAAATGTACAACTTTCAAATTAAATAAAAATAAAAATAATCATACTTTATAACAACTTTTTAAAATAGTTTTTTTACATCAATCAAGTTTCTCCACTAGACACAAGTCAACTGGTAAAATAACAAATACAATCAAAAATTGAGCATCGTCGGACATGTCAAACAACAAGAACAAGGTTGTCGTCAATGAGGAAGCAGCTTCTCCGCCGACGATGGTGGGGGCTGTGTCACGTCCTTTGCCTTTGAGCCGGTCGTTCTGGTGAAGAAAGTACATCAACAGACAAGCGCCCAGGATGGAAACTCATCGTCTTCAGCCCCCAGTCAGCAAGCTGCTGACGAGGCGGCAGCAGCTGTGGCGCCGGCGGCGAACTTCCCTGGTCCCCAGCAACATGGTGACAGCAACATCCTGAAATACCTCCTCATGCAATGCATTGCTGCGTTGGAGATTGGAGGCATCGTGGCGTTCAACACGGCGCTACAGGTCCTATGATCCGCCGCGTCTCCCGCCAGCGACCACTCCCACCACCGGAGCTACAGGTCCTATCAGATTCAGATGATCACAAAGGCGGACGCGCTCCTCCGCGTCCTTCACGACCTGAAGCCGAAGCTGATGGTGCTGACGGAGCAGGAGGCAGGCCACAACTGCGCGCTCCTCTCGGACCACGTCCGGAATGCCTTTGACTACTACGCGGAGATCTGTTCCGCAACATGGAGGCTTCTGTTGGTGACATGTACGGGTCCGAGGACTACCGTGTCACCGTGGAGCGGGTTCTGCTCACGGAGAAGCTGATGGACATCGTCGCCTATGACGGTGTGCTGCGGCGGGAGCGCCACAAGAAGATAGGGAGCTGGGAGCTGCGGATGACCGTAGCTGGGCTCGAGCCCGCCTTGGTGAGCGTCAATACGTTCAAGGTGACAAAGGGTATGGCACACCAGCTGTCAGGCGATGGCAGTGTGAGGAGGTACCGGGCACAAAAAGTATATGCGTACCGGGCAGAGGACTAGAAAGTGATGCCCTCACTAGAATGTAGTGGGTTGTTGTTAGGAAGATATCGGGACTTGTTTTCTTTTATTTACCCAATTACTAACTATGTATATCATGGTTTGTTCTATTATCACCATTGTTGTCCTTGTTTTGATTGTATATGCGTTTTCAGATTAGGCATGCATGTCAGCATAATTCTGTGTGCTGAATTCAACGGAATGAAGCTTTATTCTGATGTGGTATTTGATCGTGTTTCTTCTATCTTGATACTAAGATTCTATGTAACAGATTCAGTGTACCATATTTTCTTCCTAGAGTTTCATATATCTACACGAAATTCAACCAAAGAATTATCATTCTATCTTTCTTTTTATAGGACGTAGGTTAGTTCAACTTTGAGCTAACCCGTTCAGATTGTCCCCTGGAATCAATAAGTTTTGAACTGGGATTCGGAGCTCTAGATAATATATTGCTGCAAACCCATAGCTGAAGATTTATCACTAAGTTTGATGTGTTATTTTAAAATGTATAGAATTGTTATCTAGCCAAATATCGATGCTGCAGCTCCAGTGCCTGAAAGCCGACGTGCGACGAGGTTACCATTGAGCTACTGGCAGCAGCTCCCCACAAGAAGGGACAAAAGAAGAATCAGGAGCACATTACCGCCACTACCTCACATCAGATAACAAAGGCAGACGCGCTCCTAACATGTCCTTTCTGACCTCAGGCCGAAGCTTATTGTGCTCACGGAGCAGGAGGCTGACCACAATTCCACGGTCCTATCGGACCGCGTGCAGAATGCCATCAACTACTATATGTGGCGCTGCTCCAAGACATGGAGGCTTCTGTTGGTGATCTGCATGACCACCGTGTCACTGGGGAGTGTGTGCTACACAGGGACGAGGTGGACATCGTTGCCTGTGACGGCGTGCTACGGTGGGTGCGTCACGAGAAGATAGTGTGCTGGGTGCTGCGGCTGAGGGTGGCTGGTTCTAACCGGAAACCGGCTGTTCGCCGAGTGTATATTTCAACGAGACAGAGGGTATGGCTCACCAACCACTACCGGAATCCGGCTATTTGCCTAGTGTCCAACGGTTTTGCCGAGAGCATTCTGTCGGCAACCACTACCGGAAACCGGCTGTTTGCCGAGTGTCCGGTGGTTTTGCCGAGAGCATTCTATCGGGCACTCGGCAAATAGTGCTTTACCAAGTGCCATACAAAAAACACTCGGAAAACAAAAAACACTCCGCAAAAATTGTGTTTGCCGAGTGCCACACAAAAAACACTCGGCAAAGAATCCTCTGACACTCGGCAAAGACAAAACACTTGGCAAACTTGCTTGTTTGCCGGGTTCTTTTTTTTTTTGTACTCGGCAAACAATGTCTTGCCGGGTGCTGGAGAAAAAACACTCGGCAAAGAGAAATTCAAATCATATTTTGAATCAGTAAATTAATTTAAAATAAAAATATTCAACTACAAATTTGTATACCTTCTCAAGGTGTACAACTTTTATTTTGGTCATTTCTTCATTCGACAAAGCGATAGTAACATTATTCACAAAATCTATATCTCGTTACTATGAGGCAGATGAACAAATGGCAAAAAAAAGTTGTACCCCTTGAGAAGTTATACAACTTTGTAGTTGAACACTTTTTAATTTGAATTAGTTTTATCAACAAAAAGTACGTTTGAATTTCTCAAATTTGAAAATTTGAATTTCTCAACCGACCTCAAATGAAGAAACAGTAAAAATAAAAGTTGTAGATCTCGAAAACTTATGAAACTTTATAGCTGACACCTTTTTTAAAAAATCATATTGTCAACGAAAGGAACTAAGTTTTGAATTTATCAAATTTGAAATCCAAATTTTGTAAACGACCTCGGAGGGAGAAACTCCTAAAATAAAAGTTGCAGATCTCGAAAAGTTATCAAACTTAATAGTTGACAACTTTTTAATTTGATTTCGTTTAAGATCTCAAACAAGCAATTTACGCTTGATTTAGTATGTGGAGTGTAGACTCAAGTGAGAATGTGATGCAATGGTTGAGGAGGTTAGGCGCGAGGGGGAGGTTGTGGGTTGTGTGGCCGGTGGGGGCTTCCCTTTGTTAATTTTTGTTGTTGTTTTTTATTATTTTTTGGTTTACATTTTGCCGAGTCCTAACCTTTACCGAGTGCTTTTTGACATACGGCACACTCTTTGCCGAGAGTCCGACAAAAAATACTCGGTAAAGAGCTGTTTGCCGTCAACTGGTAAGCCATGGGCTGTTTGCTGAGTGCTACACTCAGTGCTCTTTGCCGAGTGTACGACAAAAAACACTCGGTAAAGAGCTATTTGCCGTGAACTAGTAAGCCGTGGGCTGTTTGCCGAGTGCTACACTCGGTAAGTGTAGTTTGACCTTTGCCTAGTGTAAATTACACACGGCAAAGGAGTTTCCTTTTTTTTTTTCCGAACCAGGCAAAGGAGTTTCCGGTAGTGAACTCCCATGCGATGGCCAGGCACGCGAAAGGTTGAAAGGGGTTCCTCTTGCTCTACTCAGGCATGATGCCGATTTTCTAGGTGTCAACATGGCGGCTGGCACAGAGTACTTCAGGTAACAAAAGAGTTATGTTAGCTTGATCCTTACCTCGTCCCCGCCCCCTTTTCTAAGCTTGATCCTTTATAATGGTTTTTGTCCCCAGCCCCGTCCCGCCCCGCTCCGTTGCCAAGCTGACTCAGTATGGCATTTTTTAGTCGAGTTAGTATGGCTGATGAGATTGATTTCTAAGCATGATGACTGTGCGAACGCACGGCCCTCTAGAACATGACGTACATATATGGTAGCAAACTACAGCGGTGTAGAAGACCGATGATGTAAAAATTCCTTCTATTCGGTACTTTTGAAACCATACCGTCGATCCCACAGGCTATTTCCATCTATTTTTCCCCTTTGGTTGAAACTAGCACATTTTTGTATAAGACCATCCGACTACATCACGGGCACGGGAATTAAAAAGATGTGAAAAGGTGGGTGCACAGGAAACGAGGATGAGAGAGAGATGTATTAGGAAGAGAGAAATGTGTATTGGGAAGAAAGAAATGTGCATTAAGAAGTGAGAATGACATGTAATTAATTTGAGAGAACTAGGAAAATCTGTAATGACATGTAATTTTGAACGGCGAGAGTAGTAAGTATCAAAGATACCAAAACAACCCCAAAAAAAAAATCAGCGAACCACAACAGTCCACGTTCGGCCTGGCCCATATGCTCCCCACGCACGGCCCATCATCACCCAAAGGCCCATTCAATCTCATGTGTCTGTTTCGATTTGACGGTGACGAAAACATTTAGCACGTATTAAAAGCGAAATCACCAGAAGCCCTAGCCCTAAACAATTCTCATGTTCCCCTGTTTCCTTATTCGCAGCGGCGAGTGGCCGAGGTCAGCCGTCGCGACACGCTCGACAGTCGCCAAATCTGAACGGCGCGAAGCGTAGCCGTTCAGTGGTGCTGCCATGGGCCCTCTCGCGGAGCACGGGTGCGGCCGAGTCCTGTGCGCGACGCCGTGGAGGGAATTCACAATGGTCTCCGTACACGCACAAAGTGACACGATGATGGTTGCGCTCAAGGACGACCAGGAGCACGGGGATGGGATTACAGCGTCACACACTGGGATGAAGTGGAGGGGATCGAGGATGGTGACCGGATACTAGATCTGACATCAGGTAAAGATCCACCCTGCCATCTTTGGGTTAAGCTTGGGTTTCTCGGATTTCAGGGGGAAACAAGGGGAAATTTAGCCTAGGGTTCCTCGAATTTGGGAGGGGGGGTTGGTTCTGGACGATGTTTTCATTCTTCTGAAGTAGTAGAGATTAGTCATTACTTCATCTCCATTTAGGTGTTAGAAAAAAAAAATTGGTTGTGGGCGCAAATTTGTCTAGGATCCAACTCACATGAACAGTGCTACTAGTTTGTTATTCCTAATAAATACATTCTTCAATGTAAAAAAAATACTTATGGAGCAAAGTAGTAGTGGGGTTGTTTGATATCAGTGTCAAAAGATCCTTAAAACACTTTTTTGTGTCCTTAGTGTGACATATTCACTATGTAATTCTGACAAGTCAAAGACTTTTTCTTTTTTATTGCCAGAGCGAGCAATTATCAATGAAACGATGCAAAAACGCTGCAAATGTTTTTTCTCTCTTCTAGTACATAGGAAAGGAATTACTGACAAATTTTATCACAACTAGGATGTGAATATGAGAATGCGAAAGCTAAATATGCACTCCAGATTTGTGAGAGTCAAATGATGTGCATATCTAATTAGATTACACAGAGAGAGTATCTATGGTGCATATATGACTAGATAGATAGTGTGAAGTCATGCCCTCACCGGCACTGTGTCATGCACACTCGAGCCCAATGGCGTTACAGTGTGCGTGTTGATCGGCATATATGAAAGACTTGTTTCCTTTTATTTACCAAATTTTTAACTATTTATTATGGTTTGTTCTATTTATTATGCGTCATATTAGACCTATCAACTTAATGCTTGATGCTTAATTCAAAACAACGGAAGCTTTATTAGCAATGTGTGGTATTACCTCCTGTTTCTTCCTGCTCAATAACATTCTATGTTAGAGATTGAGTGTACCATTTTTTCTTCGGAATACTGCACGAAATTCAATCAAAGAAATACTATTCTATCTTTACTTATATAGGACGAAGGTTGTTTCAATTTTTGTACATTCAGATTTCCCCCTGGAAACAATAATGTTGTCAGTTGACAATTAATTTCCAGGGAAGTTCTATACTGGGTGGGATTTGGAGTCATATTGCTGCAAACTCATAACAAAGATTTTACCATTAAGTTTGATGTATAATTTTAAAATGTATATAATATTTATCTAGACAGATAGTTTATCTTAACAATGAATGTACTCTCTTTTAATACATATAGCTCAATTTTATTTCAGAATCTACAGTGATTGTGGAATTTTAGGACGGCAACAAGGTAACCGTACTGTCTTACTATAGGTGGGTGACGTGGGTCTAGCATTGCTATTGTCTCTTGCATTGAAATTGCAACATTATCAGGTGATTTGTTTGTTCCTGTAGCCATAGCCACGTTAATTATAGATTAGTATTTACTATTTCAAATATCTTTGATTACGTGAAGATTATGGTTTTCTTAGTTGTGACATGTATTAACTCCAGACGTGTAGATGCATAGATTGATACAAAATCTATTTTCATTTATCTGATATGTGTATTTGTACCCTGTAGAAGGTTGAGGCCTCTTAGCTAACACTTCAGGGTTGTTTTAATAGATAGATTAGTCCATAGGTGATTCTAATTAATGCATAGTTTATGTTTATGTATAGGTCCAGTTATTCATGTTACGTCATCTGGATTACAATCCCAGCTGCAATTATCAGGATGGAGCTTGTGGGTCAAGAAATCAACAATATCAGAATTGAAACAATCAATGACAATAGCTTTCCTGTTCTGGCACTTGAAGCTCCACCACCTGGGAACAATGTTGCTGTTCTTACAGCCCCCCACCTGAGATCAATGCTACTGCTACAACCTTTGCAGTCAAGCCTACTGTCAGAGAGCAGTACTATAGAAAGAAGCTCAGAAATGGCCATGCATGACTGAGGAGGACTCCATGGACCTTCCTGATGATCAAGCCACTCAGAACCCAGACAACATGTTGAATATTATGGGCTTTTAAGCCCATAATAGTGCAATAATTCTATTTAGTCTAGGCCCATAATTAATGCAATAATAGTTTAGTCCCACATGGGATTCCTATCATTAATTGACTCAACTTATTAGGTGGATTTCCGGTACATCCCCTAGAGAAGTTGAGAGAGGCTAGTGGCGTGGAGAGCAGGCCTCCGAAACCCCCGATCCGCAAGAGACACCTGCCGGGTGTGCGGGCGATCAGGTTTTTGGAGAGCGACAACGCGACTGCTCGCTTTTGATCGACTCCTTCCCGGCGCGTACACTACTTCTCGGAGCGCGGCGGTTCTGCACTGCGTACCTCGTCCTGCATCGACTAAGATCGACTACATCGAATATACTCAAGAACAATGGTTCTTGGGAATGGAGCTTCCAGCGCCTCCGGCGCAGGATCCTCCGCTGTACGTTCCTAACTTTCTTTTCAGTTTGTTCATCGCTATCACCTTATTGAGGAATTTCTGGATTAAATTAATTAGAAAAATGCCTAAATTCTTAACAATCCAAAAACCTGATATTAGGCAATTTTCTGTTAGCGGTTTTGCTGCTGCACTGAAACCGAATGCGTTTGATGGCTCTTTCTATAAGAGGTGGCGTGCTCAGATGGTCCTGTGGCTTACAGCAATGAACTGCTATCACGCCGCGAACGGTAAGCCAGAACAGTTCACTCCTGAAGAGGAGGAACGGTTCAATATGGCTGATAATCTGTTCAGAGGCGCCGTGATTAGCGCTCTTGCTGATAAGTATAAGGATTCATATATCACGTGCACCTCTGCGAAAGAACTATGGGATGCTCTGGACGCTAAGTTCGGTGTTTCTGATGCCGGTAGTGAGCTGTATATCATGGAGCAGCTTTTTGACTACAAGATGGTTGAGAACCGTTCTGTAGTTGAACAAGCTCATGAGATTCAGGCTATGGCAAAAGAACTCGAACAGTTTCCATGTGTGTTGCCTGACAAGTTTGTGGCTGGCGGTATTATCGCTAAGTTGCCATCTACTTGGAGGGATTTTGCTACCCAACTGAAACACAAGAGACAAGAGTTTAGCGTGTCTGAACTCATTGGGACTCTTGATGTTGAGGAAAGGGCGAAAGCAAAAGACACACGTGGAAAGAGCGTAGGAGAACCTTCTAGTGCCAATATGGTGCGAAAGGTCAACTCATCAAAGAAGAAGAAGAAGAGGGCTGAGAAGCCTAAGCAATCAACCACTTTTAAGAAGAAAAAGAACAAAGAAGGTGGCTGCTTTGTTTGCGGGAGCACTGAGCATTGGGCAAGTGCGTGCCCAGACCGCAAATTCAAGCAGAAGAAGAAATCTGCAAACGTGGTCAGTAGCGAGACTGGAGGGACTTCTGGGTACGGTAATTCTACACCCATTGTCCTTTCTGTCTGTCAAACACCTGAGTGGTGGATTGACACTGGGGCTAATGTACATGTGTGTGCTGATATCTCTTTGTTTTTTTCTTATCAGGCCGGAGTGACAGGAGACTTGTTGATGGGAAAAGGGTCACATGCTCGTGTTCTTGGTGTTGGTACGGTCGTTCTGAAGTTTACTTCGGAAAAGACTGTGCTATTGAAGCATGTGCAGCATGTCCCCTCAATCAAAAAGAATCTTGTTAGTGGCTCTCAATTGTGTCGAGATGGTTATAAAATAGTTCTTGAGTCGAATAAATGTATACTTTCTAAGTATGGGACATTTATTGGAAAAGGCTATGATTGCGGATGCTTGTTCCGCTTTTCTTTACTTGACAATGGTTGTAATAAGGTTGTGAATAATATCCTTACTTCGAATGAGTCGAGGCATTCACGACTTTGTCACATTAATTTTGGTTGTATGACGCGGTTAGCAAAACTGAATTTAATCCCGAAATTTGACATGGTCAAAAGTTCTAAGTGCCATGCTTGCGTGCAATCTAAGCAACCTCGCAAGCCTCACAAGGCTGCGGAGGCGAGGAACTTAGAGGCATTAGAACTTGTTCATTCCGATCTATGCACTACAAGAAAAAGGCCTTCTAGACACGTTTTCGTAGATGCGTTTTTGTAAACGTCAATACACCATCACCTAATGACGCTTTTTGACATGATATTAAGAACGTTTCAATTTGACACATTATTAGATACGCTTAAACATCATTAGTCAAACAAACATGTTTTTGACATGCTTTTGAGCATCAATAGCCCTTTAGAGACGCTTCTTGACACGCTATTGAGAAATGATACGGTATTAGATACGCTTTCACCTGCGATTACTCCTCTAAATACACTTCTTGACATGATATTTAGAACGCCTCAAAGTAACACGATATTAGACACACTTCATTCGTTATTATCCCACTTAAAGACACTTATTGAGACGTTATTTAGAACGCATCGAAGTGATAGATACGCTTTAACCGTAATTAGTTTCATATAAAACGCTAATTGACACGCTATTGATGAAGTTAGAGATTCGAAAACATTTGGTGAGCATGGGTTAAAATAAGTATATATCTAATTCTATTCATAATTGCGTGTGAGATGAGTTGGTTAAGCGAGTTCGTCAGAGACATAGAGGTCACAGGTTCAATTCTTGTGAGCACCACTTAATAATAAGTCTTCCTAATAGGATAGGACGGGTGCAACAGAATTGTTTTTTTTTTCCAATGTTCACACCACTTCATATAAAACGTGTCTATATTCCTTAACACGCCATAATCGTGACTATGAAACGTGTCTATTTCAATAGAGACATATTGTAATCGTATTTATGAAAACATATCTATATGTAAGTACATAGAATAACGTCTTTATGGAGCATCAAAACATTTGTAGATACGCTTTCAAAAATCGTATCTACTGAACTCTGACGCGGCCCGTGTGAAGACGCCTCGGACACGTTTTGTGAAAACGTCTCTACATTCTGATAGAGACGCAATATGCATATCTAACCTATTATAAAGCGTATCTACAAAGGGTTTTCCTTGTAGTGATGCGAGATAAATGGTGAATTGACTAAAGGTGATAAAAGATACTTTATGACTCTCATAGATGATTGTACTAGATATTGCTATGTGTATCTGCTAAAATCCAAAGATGAAGCTTTGTATTACTTTAAAATCTATAAAGCTGAAGTAGAAAACCAACTAGAGAGGAAGATTAAACGTTTAAGGTCTGACCGTGGTGGAGAATACTTTTCTAATGATTTTTCTGAATTCTGCGTGGAACATGGTATTATTCATGAGAGGACACCGCCTTACTCACCTCAATCCAATGGGATTGCTGAGAGAAAGAACCGAACTCTAACTGATTTGGTTAACGCCATGTTAGAGACAGCGGGTCTTTCTAAGGAATGGTGGGGTGAGGCGATTTTGATAGCATGTCATGTCCTGAACAGAGTTCCCACGAAGGATAAAGAAATCACACCTTTCGAGGAATGGCATAAGAAAAGATTAAATCTCTCATATTTGCGTACTTGGGGTTGTTTGGCCATGGTGAATGTGCCAATCAATAAGAAGCGCAAACTTGGACCTAAAACTGTTGATTGTATCTTCTTGGGTTATGCTATGAACAGCGTGGGTTATAGGTTTTTAGTAGTAGAATCTGGAGTACCTGACATGTTGGTCGGTACAATTTTGGAGTCCAGAGATGCTACATTCTTTGAGAGTGAATTTCCTTTCAAAAATGCACCTAGCACGTCTAGTCATGAGTCTACATTACCCTATGAGCATTTCATTCCGATAGCACAAAATGAGGAACCCCCTGTGCACATTCCTGAGGAGGATGACAATCTAGTCACCCGTAAGGGTAAGAGACAAAGGACTGCAAAGTCTTTTGGAAATGACTTTATTGTGTGCCTCGTGGATGACACTCCCAGACATTGAAGAGGCACTTTTATCTCCCGATGCTGACCTTTGGAAGGAAGCAATAAGGAGTGAAATGGATTCAATCATGTCTAATGGTACTTGGGAGCTGGTCGAGCGTCCTTACGGGTGCAAACCCATAGGATGCAAATGGGTGTTCAAGAAAAAGCTTAGGCCTGATGGTACGATTGAAAGGTACAAGGCAAGGCTTGTGGTGAAGGGATGTTCACAAAAGGAGGGTGAAGATTATTTCAACACCTACTCACCTGTTGCTCGTATGACCACGATTCGAGTATTACTTTCCCTGGCAACCTCACATGGTCTTCTCGTCCATCAGATGGACGTTAAGACAGCTTTCCTTTATGGAGAGTTAGACGAGGAGATCTATATAGATCAGCCTGATGGGTTTGTGATAGAAGGTCAAAAGGGCTTAGTGTGTAAATTGTTAAAATCCCTGTATGGCCTCAAACAAGCTCCTAGGCAATGGCACGAGAAGTTCGAAAGGACTTTGATATCGGCTGGCTTTGTTGTGAACGAAGCCGACAAATGTGTGTATTATCGGTATGGTGGGGGCGAGGGAGTCATCCTGTGTCTATATGTTGATGACATACTGATCTTTAGGACCAACCTTAATGTGATTAAGGAGGTTAAGGATTTTCTGTCCAACAACTTTGAGATGAAGGATTTGGGAGTAGCAGATGTTATTCTTAACATCAAGCTACAAAGAGAAGGCAATGGTGGGATTACTCTCTTGCAATCTCACTACGTGGAGAAGATCTTGAGTCGCTTTGGGTATAGCGATTTTCAATCTGCTCCCACGCCTTATGACCCTAGTGTGCTATAAAGGAAGAACCAAAGAATAGAAGGGATCAATTGAGATATTCCCAAATCATTGGTTCGCTTATGTACCTGGCTAGTGCTACAAGGCCTGATATCTAGTTTGCTGTGAGCAAATTGAGCCGGTTTGTGTCAAAACCGGGAGATGATCACTGGCGAGCTCTTGAGAGAGTAATGCGCTATCTTAAAGGTACTATGAGCTATGGCATTCACTATTCTGGGTACCCTAAAGTAATAGAAGGATATTGTGATGCAAACTGGATATCTGATGCTGATGAGATGTATGCCACTAGTGGATATGTGTTTCTACTTGAAGGTGGCGCTGTCTCATGGAAGTCCTGCAAGCAGACCATTTTGACAAGGTCTACTATGGAGGCAGAACTTACAGCTTTGGATACTGCCGGCATTGAGGCCGAGTGGCTTCGTGATTTCCTTATGGATTTACCGGTGGTTGAAAAGCCAATATCGTCTATCTCCATGAACTGTGACAATCAGACAGTGATAGCCAAAGTGAACAGTTCAAAGGATAACATGAAGTCGACAAGGCATGTAAAAAGACGATTAAAATCTGTCAGAAAATTGAGAAACTCTGTGTGATAGGGTATTCATCGAGTATGTCCACAAAAATGTAATGAGCATCCTTGCAAGTGTCAACTTCCTCTTTTAGTGAGCCGAAATGTTTGATACATAACTTGTCCATCCTACCAAGCCTATATTATATCCAACAAATCGAGAAAGGAATAAAAAGCTCAGCATGGTGCAGAGCATAACCATATATCAAATAAATCTTATGTAAAAGGTAACCTGAATTTCGTTGGACTATGTTCATACGTCTAAAAATCTGGCAGATCAATATACCAAGGGACTATCACGTAATGTGATAAACAGTGCATCGAGTGAGATGGGCCTGAGACCCACTTGATAGGCTGTCATAGTGGTAACCTGTTCTATGCAATCGGAGATCCCGTGAAGTAGAATGGTGAAACAAGCTAGTGACAGCTTGAGAGGAAAGACCCTTGACTGGTCTATCTCAGATGTACTTCTTTCCTAGAGAACTGTAAGGCAGGCTGGTTTATTAACCTTAATGTGTTCCTAGTGGTTTATGAGAAGCAAAGATATCGTCCTACAGGATATCTTTAAGGAACACACCTATATGAGTTCGACTGCTAGTCACAGTCTATGAGATGGTGGGCATCTCTAGATACTCATGAATGGGCCTGAAGTGTGACTTATATGCTTCAGACAGAGGGGATGCTTTTGGCAACCTAGTATCGGTAAAGGACTTAGGCAAAACATCTTTCGCACAAAACTGACAATTCAAGGCGTAGTCCAATGCTCAGTTGTGAATAAGGCGTAACATCTGTTCTAGATGGAAGTTCAACTTAACAGTCTCCATCGAAACACCGGTATATAAATGAGAGGAAGGAAATTTGAGTGCATTCCTTATGAGCTCCAGACTTTGTGGGGATTGTTGAATATTATCGGCTTTTAAGCCCATAATAGTGCAATAATTCTATTTAGTCTAGGCTCATAATTAATGCAATAATGGTTTAGTCCCACATGGGATTCCTATCATTAATTGACTCAACTTATTAGGTGGATTTCCGGTACATCCAATAGAGAAGTTGAGAGAAGCTAGTGGCGAGCCACGCGCGCGCGCGCCGCCGCCGCCGCCGCCGAGCCGAGCCGTAGCGTGGCGTGGCGTGGCTTGGCTGGCGGGCGTGGCGTGGCGTCGCTGGCTGGCGTCGCGTCCGTCCGTTATGGAAGTTTTTAATATATCGAAACGGCGCGTCTCAGGAATGAACCGACGCCTTTTCGTTACGAAGGCGTCGCGTCCGTTCGTTATGGGACGTCTCTTTGATCGCCGTATCTATATATAATGCCCCTTCCATACGTTTGGAGTCTCTCTCGCCTTTCTCTACTCTATTCCTTCCGCTCGTGTTGCCTTCGAAGACTTCTTCGTCCCGGTTTTCTGTGCGCACAGAGATCTGGGAGAGCAGGCCTCCGAAACCCCCGATCCGCAAGAGACACCTGCCGGGTGTGCGGGCGATCAGGTTTTTGGGGAGCGACAACGCGACTGCTCGCTTTCGATCGACTCCTTCCCGGCGCGTACGACTACTTCCCGGAGCGCGGCGGTTCTGCACTGCGTACCTCGTCCTGCATCGACTAAGATCGACTACATCGAACATACTCAAGAACAATGATTCTTGGGAATGGAGCTTCCAGCGCCTCCGGCGCAGGATCCTCCGCTGGGTACGTTCCTAACTTTCTTTTCAGTTTGTTCATCGCTATCACCTTATTGAGGAATTTCTGGATTAAATTAATTAGAAAATGCCTAAATTCTTAACACAACACAGATGAGGGGGTTGTTCAGAAACAAACAAGGAAGAGGAAGGCTGAAACAAAGACAGCGATGCCAAGAAGTCTGACAAAGGAAAAGCTAAAGTTCCTCAGAATGTTGCCCCTCCTCAGATAATGATCACCAGGTCCCAGAAGAAAAGAAAGCTTGCTACATCTGGTAACTCTGATCTTGTGGATGACGATAGTGCTTACCCCGAAATACCTATCTCTGTCATTCTGCACTTGGCACCTGAGAAGTGCAAGCTGGCGCCTTCAGAACTAACAGCTGATCTGCTCATGGCCACAAAGAAGAAGCAAGATGCCATGGTGAGCAGGGACCAAGCTACACCTGAAGTTATCAATGGATAGTTCCATTTCTTTTAATAGGTGTGATGACAGGGTATGCCCGTCTTTAGGTCATGTAATATTAAGGAACCTCCTCTCTACTCACACATGATACCTCTTTTATCGGTGTCAGCATGGCGGCTGGTGCAGAGGACTAGAAAGTGATGCCCTCACTGGCGGTCTTGCTTGAGCCCAATTGCGTTGGGTTGAGCTTGTTGAGACGAAGATACCAGGACTTGTTTTCTTTTATTTACCCATATCTTAACTATGTATCATGGTTTGTTCTATTTATCACCATTGCTTGTCATTGTTTTCATTGTGTATGCGATTAGGCATATCAGCATAATGCTTGGTGCTGATCAATTCAACGGAAGTTCAATTGTGATGTGTTATTTGATTGTGTTTCTTCTTGCTTGATACTAAGATTCTATGTAAGAGATTCACTGTACCATTTTTCCTTCCTGGAATTTCATACATGTGTCTTTCTTTATATAACACGTAGGTTAGCTCAACTTTTTGCTAGCCCATTCAGATTCCACCCTGGAATTAATAAGTTTTGAACTAGGATTCGGAGCTCCAGCTAATATGCAAGTTTTGAACTTGCATATTTGAGCCAGCCAAGGTGAGTGTAAAAACATTCAAGGAGATAGTGGGTATGGTAGACCAACTATCAGCCTATCACGCGATGGCAATTTGACAAAGTACCAGGCACCAAAGCTTGACAAGGATTGCCTCTTTCTCTACTCACGCATGACACCGATTTTCTCGGTGTTAGCATGGTGGCTAGTGCGGAGGACTACCAAGTGATGCATGTCATAATTATTATTTTCTTGTTGTGGGTGTGTGACACATATGTGCTTTTGTTATATGTTAGTCGCCTTTCAGTATCTGAACCAATTAATATCTTGTTTTACTTATTTTGTTTGTGAAACATATCTCGTTTTTACTTTTGTCATCATTTGCGCGCGCACGCACACAAGTACTCTGTGTGTGTGTGTGTGTGTGTGTGTGTGTGTGTGTGTGTGTGTGTGTGTGTGTGTGTGTGTGTGTGTGTTATATGTTAGTCGCCTATGTGTGTTATATGTTAGTCGCCTTTCACGTCATTTGCGCGCGCACGCACACAATATCTCGTTTTTACATTCTTTTTTTTTGAAACATATCTTGTTTTTACTTTCGTCGTCATGTGCAAATTAAACGGCCGGTAGAGGTCGCGAGGACAGATGAGATCTCCATCCCTTTACTTTTTGGCACTCTAATTATCAACCTCCTGTCCATGCTGCGCAGGTACGTACTAGGGATTGGATTTGACTAGGAGAAACAAGACAAGGGAAGAAAGTTAGGACGACGGGACGTGGATCCGAAGGTATACCGTGCAAAGTCTTTCTGAACACATATGTTCCATCCCGTCCATTTCTTTTGTGTTTCATTTGTAGATTTCTGTAAGTTGAGTTTGTTGATTTGTTTCCTGAAGCCTTATCTAGACATGATTCTGAGCTTTAGTTATTTGTTGGGAGAGGTTGATCCCCAAACGCGTGCTCGGGAGACAGGGTATTCTGTGCCTGATTTGTTATCTGTTGTGCACCTCAGCTTCGTAGATCTTGGGGTCCATAGGGTGGTCAATGTTATTTCCTGAAGCCTTAGCAAGGTTAGATATAGATCAGTATTACCACTTCAAATCTTTTTTCATTACATGAAGAACATGGTTTGCTAAGTTGTTACTAGAATTAACTCCAGACGTGTAGATGCGTATATTGGATCAAAAAATCCGTGGCATTGGTCTGATATCGGTGTGTAGCAGGTGGAGAGGCCTTCTTACCTGACATTGCAGGGTTGGTTTTGATAGATAATATGCGTATGTGTTTGTTGATTCTAATAAACCTGAAATTCATATATGTAAGTTTCTGCATAGGGATGGGCCTATTGTTTATGACTGAAATCATATCGCCCGCCCTAGTGGCATCTTATGAGGGTAGATGATTTACTTTTGTTATTTTTTATCTAAGTATTATTCTAAAAAATATCTGATGCAATTATATATGTTCAGAGAGGCTGCAGTATATGAGAAGCCTGGGTCTTGTTCATCACTGATGCCACGTTCCCTATTGGCGCCTGATAATCTTTGTCAAACATGTTCTTACTTATATTATGCCTGTTGTAACTTGGGCATAGGTTGAGAGAGGCTAGCTCCATGGGATAGTTCATAGAACTCGATCGTTTTGGGTACTGTCTTGATCGTCTTGGGGACATGAATCGCCCGTTTGGTCGTCTAGGGCTTGCTTTCCCTTTGTTAACGAAATATCAAACAATGCTCCTCCTCATCACCCAGTGTCTCTCCACCTCATTCAGCGACATGGCTGGCGGAAACCGCAAGAGGAAGGCATCTGGTGAACCGTCTGACCCACCAGCACTAAAGGAGCTGGCACCGCCGCCCCCACCTCCTCCGTCACAACACCCTAGACCGCCGGACCTGCCGGGCTTCAACTGTTGGTATATCCTCCGGCCGCCCAACAATGGCCACAAGTGTGACTGCCACTGCCACAACTACGGTAGTGACAACGAGGACTACTTCAGCCACGACGGAGACGATGATGTCGATGGTCGCTCATCTCGGAGTTGCAACGCCTATGCTACGACCCCTACTCCGACAACAACCATGTAGGTGGCTCTAGCCCGGCCCGCTGTTGTGATGCAGGCTTTCTCTATGATCAGAGAGAGCGTGCCTAATTATATTTTATATGGTAGCGCGCTGTTTCGGGCCTACCGTTCGGCTGTTTTGAGGGGCGATTCGTCACTATGGTGGGAGCGACACAACAAGGTAGCGTGCTGGCCACTACGGATGAGAGGGTGGCTGGGTTCGAGCCACATAGGTGAGTATCAACATATTCAAGCAAATAGTGGGTATGGCACACCAGCTACAAGGCATGGCAGTTTGACGAAGTACCCGGTAAGAAAAGTTGACAAGGGTGCCTCTTCTCTACTCACGGATGATACCCATTTTCTCGGTGTACGTGTCAGGATAGAAGTAACTGGTGCAGAGGGATTACCACGTGATGCTCTCACTGCCACCTTGTCATGCTTGAGCTCATGGCAGCGAATCTTCCCTGAGTTCGCCAGCCGTCGGGACATCACAACACATGAGCTTTTCTTAACGATGCATCGAGTAGAGGAGCCATGTAGTGTGTGATTTTCCGGTGGTTTCTCTTAGATCTAGTCATTGAGATTGATAGGATCTCGTGATAGCGTTGGGTTTATTCAAGACTCGTGAACTGGGGATTGTACAAATTTGAGCTCAGTAGTGTTGTGTTGTTGGGTGGATCCTCTCAGAACTAGTTTTGTTTTGTTTGTTGGTGGTCCGATTTCCTCGATCTCAGGATGGCGGCTGGTGCAGACTGCAGAGGACTACCAACGATGCCCTCACTGCCATGTTGCCATGCTTAAGCTCAATAGCGCTGGTCGTCACAGTTTTCATGTCATTGGGTCGTCCCAATTAAGTATTTTTTATGAGATCATCGTTTTTTTTTGTGGGTGTGTCACACACACACAAAATCATATTTTTTCCTTTTCCGAGCACACATGCCTTTGCATTGTCCTAATTCATTACTTTGGGATGGAGATATCATTCAGACTTGTGTGTGTGTGTGTGTGTGTGTGTGTGTGCGTGTGTGTGTGTGTGTGTGTGTTACGCACATGTGTAAGCACCCGACCATGCAACACTTGTCAGCATTTTTCGTAATACATAATGCATAATTATTTTCAATTCAACATATCCAGCGCTTGTTATTCCAATATGCTCTATATCTAAGGGGTTTAAATCCAAACGGTTGGATAAACGCCTCTATTAATGCCTCTAGGTCCACATGTAAAAACGGTTTTTGTAGTAGTACTAATAGGATCAACTGTTGGCATCATTTATGAGCCCACTTTATAACATCAAATTCAGGGTTTATATTCTCCCTTTTCATGCCAACAAATGACCTTATTTGTAGATATGTTGTCTTTTCTTGTGCATACTTGGAAATTGCATAGTCTGATCCATTTCATTAGCACCATTTGGTCTATGCAATGGCTTATTTCATACTCCCTCCGTTCTTAACTTGATGATGCCCATTAGCTCAAAGCCTTCGATTTAAAAACAGAGGGAGTATGTCTTTATCTGAAAATGATTGAGATTTTTTGGTTGCATATAGAAACATTATCAACTCTAGCATGCACAAATTGTGCAGGTCATCTTAATTACTAGATAAATAGTACATAAGTACAACCTATTCTTCTCAGTTTACAAGCACTGATCAAACCCAATAAGTCAAGTGGGTAGGGCCATGAATGACTCAACATTTTAAGTGCCCTGATATGGAACCTCATCAACCCTAAATGCTCCTTCTGAGCACAAGTGCACGCTAATGATGTGTTGCTTGATTGCGTTGTTGCCTCTTTCTCCTTTGGCTTCAACCAACAAATTTTACCATTCCCCATTAACCAAAAAAAAATCCATCTACATATGTTCCCTATATGGCGACTATACGATTGCGAGAGTGGATTTCGTACGCACATGGTCTCGTGCCCATAGGCCCCATCCGGTTTCGATGCCGTTCATTTTTTCAATGTGCAACAAGATTTTTGCTAATGTAATGAGTGCAGGCGGTCATAGATGAGCTAACAGTAATTACTCTACTACCTGTCACGCTCGTCACGGTGTTTCTATAGGCCCTGGCAGGCTCTAACTTTGCGTTTCGGGGTCGGTGTTCCCGTGTAAAAGGTGTGCTCTGATGACCGTCACAGAGATTTTGTATTAGTTCCCGCTCATTTTGGGAGCATATAAATTGGACCCCAAGCTAAGCGATTAGCTCACATCTTCAAGCAGCCTTCGGAACACAAACAGCTTATGTGATAGGAGATTTTTTTTTTTTGCTTACTTAGATGGAGGAGCACAAGTGTGCAAGTCAGTATGCCGCCAGGTATCTGACATTATTTATTGTTATAGTTCATCTCCATTAGTTGGTATTTAGTTGTAACATGCACAAATGTCTTATAGGAACTGTTTGAGGGCTACCAAGGGTCCTCCTGGCCGTGTGCCACCCTCGCCGGAAAGTGAGATTGACCGTGCTATTAGGCTCGCCGGTGACAACCGTGGCGGTAGGGGAGTATTCTTCCCAGAAGTTGGCACTACTTTCGACAGTGCTGAAGAGGGATTTGAGTTTTATAATCTGTACTCTTGGGAGAAAGGTTTCGGTATACGCTTTGGTAGAAGCAGAACTAACTCTGCTAACTATCAAACTCGTCAGGATATTGTATGCGCCTGCTCGGTAAGTATGGTCAACCAGCATCGTACATCTGCCATTCTATATAGTTCAATAACATATTGTTTTATCAATGCAGGGTTTGAGTCCAGTTGGTGTTAACTCATCACAACGATCAGGCTGCCCAGCGATGATCAGGTTGCTTCGAAGTGACGACCACGGATGGTACGTGTCCCGTTTCGTTATGGAACACAACCACCAACTTTCATTGGGCTGCGGCGAAACAAGGCAGTGGAACTCTCATAACAGAATCGACCCGGTAGCTAGAGACTTTATTCGCAACCTTAGGGGTAACAACATTAGTCTGTCTAGGCTGTATGGGGTGATTGGTGGTACATTGGGGTATAGTACCGGTGCTCCTTTTACAAAACAGTCTTTGCGCAACCTTTGTGCTCGCCTTTCACAAAACTCGATCATTGATGACATATCCAAAACAATGAAGATCCTAGCAGAGATCCAAGGGGCAGATCCAAACTTTTCAGTGTGCATAGACTCCAATGACAAGGGTCGAGTGAGGTCCATACTATGGTGCAATAGAAAAAACAAGAGCGATTACTATCACTTTGGAGATGCCATCACCTTCGACACAACATACCGGACTAACCTGTATAATTAATATGCCATTTGGTTTGTTCGTCGGTGTCAACAATTATTTTCAGTCAATCATATTTGGTGGCGTGCTGCTTACCAGTGAAATAGAGAGTTTTCAGTGGGCCTTTTCAACTTTTCTTGCTATTATGAATGCGAAAGCTCCATGCACAATCCTTACTGGTACGTAAGTCCACAATTGTTTTTTTTTAACCTTTGGATTTTACTGACAACTGGGGTCTCATCAGCTGCCGCTATGTACAATGCAGATCAATGTACAGCAATGGAAGGCGCAATAAAAAGCATTATGCCTTCTTCTCGGCACAGATGGTGTCGTTGGCATGTCCTAAAAAATGCAAAAAGAGAAGTTAGGGGGTGTTTACAGCAAGTTTTGTGGTTTCAAGAGGAAGTTCCACGCTTTAGTCATCGATGTCATCTCATCAGTAGAGTTTGAACGTGGGTGGGCTTACATAACCACTCAGTATGATCTTGAGGGGAATGAGTACCTTGGTAGCCGAACGCCATCTCCCTATTAATAGCAGGCAGGATTATAAGCTGAAAATTCAAAACGATAGCGCGCCAACAAAATACGCTGCCATTACCCAAAAAATACCTATTCCCGCCAGAGCCAGGTGTAAAAGTTTTGACACAAATAAGCGCGAAATGAAAAGGCTGTCCATCAACTGACAAATGACAAATGACAGCAGCGCGCGCGGAAAAGCTGACTCTAGCGAGTAGGCTGGTTAGTACTTAAGTTAGCAAACGTATCTACCAAACACAATGTGCTAATTATAACCACTTTACACGTGTGCGTTTCTGAAGACGGGTGCACGTTACCATGTGGACCAAGACTATAAACCGATTGCGATAGGAGGAAGGAAGCACGCATCCCACGGCCACTACTTACGGGTGGACGTTCCATAAAAAACTTATAGTCTGACTTACAAATCATGTATATATTATTCACTTGAAACTTAATTACTTGAGTTCTGTAACTTTTTTAGTATGAGAAATCTTTTGATCCAACTTAAAAGTTTTCAAACCTACTTGAAACTAATTTTACTTCAATTAAATTTTGAAACTTTCAGCGATGTAAAGACAGGGATCGGTTTTGAGTTTTTTTTCATTTCTTTTTGCTCACAGGAACTACAAATGGGTTCTTCTCTAACAAGGAGGGTGTGAGATGGATCGCTTACCATAAACGGTTGTCATAAACATATGGGTATTTATGGCTATTTTTTATGGAAATGGTGGGTAACTTTTGAAACATGTGAAAGTTATTATTGCACTATTTTTATAATGGGAGTGTGGTGGGTAATGTTTAAAACATGTGGTTGACCTTTATGCTTCATATTATTTGTAGTGGTAGGTAATTTTGGTTTCTTTTTTTAACTGATTAAAAGAGAACATTGTGCCTTTTTTCTAGCCAAATATTAAATTAAAAGATTTAAGTCTAAATAGAATTGTATTATCTCAGTAGTTGATTGAAAAAAAAATGTTCGCCATGTAGGAGAAAAGAAGAAAAATTATGTGTGGACCTAGTTTTCCTGTGCGTAGCTTGTTCCCACAAGGAATATTCTTGTTTCCAGTAGTCGTACGGCCCACGATAGATCCACGTAGTGTTTATGATTGCTTGTTGAGCCACATCATCAACAGTTCATAGGTACAGTATGCGTGGTGTGCATCCAGCTTAGCGTAAATTCATGTGTGTGAGCATTTGTTTTTGTACGAAACAGTGTGATGCTTTCAATTAACAACATATAAGTTTAAGCCTAAGGAAGACGCCGAGTCGCTGGATGCTTCCAGAGCTACGCTCCGTGGAGTCCGTGATTGCTGCGATCGGATGGACGCTGGCAGATCGGACGGCGCGCGCTTGCTGACTGTAGAGCTACAGTGAGAGCGAGACTTCACCAGGATTAAAGTCTTTATACCAACAAGCAGGCTGCCACAGTCTCTTGCATTAGCAGGCGCTCTCCTCCACACCGCTGCCTCCCAGATTGATTCCGTGTTCTTCCCTCCTTGGAATCATCATCCATGGAGAACATGCTCCACCTCCGCTATACCACGTCACAAGCGGCGGCGCTCCCGGGCCAATATGTTTCTCGCCCGACCAGGTCCCGGCAGCCAGCGCCGCTGATCGCGTCTCGCTGCCCCTCATCGACATGTCCCGCGGCCGCGACGAGGTTCGCCGCGCCATCCTCGACGCCGGCAAGGAGTTCGGCTTCTTCATGGTAACTCCAAACTCATCCTAACCGCAAGACACTCTTCTTCCATTTTAACGTCGATACATATATCTATCCTCCCAATCATCTGAATCAGATAAGTGCTTTAATTATGCGCAGGTGGTGAATCACGGCGTCCCTGACGAGGTGATGCAGGACATGATAGATGTGTGCGAGGAGTTCTTCAGGCTGCCGGCGGAGGAAAAGGCGCACTTGTACTCGGAGGAAAAGCACAAGGCGAACCGGATGTTCTCCAGCTCCAGCTACGAGACCGGCGGCGAGAAGTACTGGCGGGACTGCCTCCACCTTACCCTCGCCCATCCAGTCATCGGCGACAGCACCAAAGACTGGCCAGATAATCCCCAGGGGATCCGGTAAATGGCAGAATCTATCACCCCTCAATTAAATCATTTCCAGTTATTACTAACCGTAACAGAGGAGTTGCAAGGTGTTTTGATCTGATTTGCCATTGATCGACTCTCACGCTACAGTGAGAAAATTGAGAAGTTCACCTTGCTTACAAGGAGCGCGGGCATGGAGCTGCTGCGGATGCTCTGCGAGGCCATGGAGGTTCGACCTGACTTCTTCGAGGGGACATCAGCGGCGGCAACGCGATCGTCGACATCAACCACTACCCACCCTGCCCCAACCCCAGCAAGACGCTCGGCCTGCCGCCGCACTGCGACCGGAACCTCATCACCCTCCTTCACCCCGGCAAGGTCTTTGGCCTCGAGGTCGCCTACAAGGACCAATGGATCAAGGTCGAGCCGGTGCCGAACGCCTTTGTTGTCAACTTCGGCCTGCAGCTCGAGGTAACAAGGAATCACTTGTGCTTCTGGTTGTTAATTTGTGAATTCCTGCTGGTCTGAGCATGCACAACACACAACCAGGTTGATTGATTGATTCATGGCGAATTGAAGCAGGTCGTGACCAATGGGTTGTTGAAGAGCATAGAGCATCGCACCGTGACCAACTCTTTGGTGGCCAGGACAAGCGTGGCGACATTCATCGCGCCGACCCGGGACTGCCTCGTCGGCCCAGCTGAGGAGTTCGTTGGCGAGGACAACCCGCCGTGCTATCGCACCGTCAAGTTCGGCGACTTCCTAAATGTCTACAATGTTGTGAACCTAGGATCATCGCTTAATCTCACAACAAACCTCAAGAGCGTTCAGAAAGATATTTGAACGAAACTCGTCCGTCCAAGGTTCGAAGCATTTCTGGTATATATTGCCAAGCCTGATCTGCATAGGTGGCCACGGATATCAATTGGTAGTTACATGTAACTGTTCGGATTGTACGTCCTCTTGATGACATGGAGCAATAAATTTCACAAGTCAACGGCTTCCAGCTGCTTATCGCTTTTGTTTTAGCTAGTACAAAAGGACGCACACAAACCATATACACAATATCTTTTTTTTTACGAAAAGGGAATTCCATTGATATTAAAGCATATTACATCCCCGAATTACAAAATCACCATAAACAACCTCAACTCACAATAAACCTTGAAAGAGCCATAAATTCCACTATTTAGGATCACCATCCCAAACGGATATGCCACGGACGAGAACTCCGATCTGAAAGAACACGGCCATCTCACCATCCACCACCGTCATCCTCCTCTCTGACGGGGGAAAACTGAAATCCATCCTTTTCGCAAAAAAAAGGTAGACTACTAATCTTCCACACGTAAATACGATGAACTTGTCGTCGTTGAGCCCGTCGTTGAACTCATCGTCGCCTTCTTCATCCAATTCGCCGTGGGAGAACACAAATCCGAGCAACATCCAGATGAATGTTACCGGAAACCAAAATCTCACTAGCTCGCAACCATGGTCACGAAGAACCACAGCAAGACAAAGGAGGAGCCGGAGTACCTTATTCTCCATCGATGATGACGCCTTCGCCTCGCCACCACCGTTGAGACACCTCATCCTCCATTGCTCCATGCCGACGAAATTAGCGACGCCACACCGCCGCCGCTTCCCTCTTCGGCCGGACCAGTAGAGAAACTCTAACCTTAACAACCACCGCGGCCGCCGCTATAGCAACCACCGTGGGAAGACCTAACAAAACTTAAAACCGAACAAAACGGACACTTAGATGCCGGGCCTCCCTCCTCCGCCGACGGCGAGGCCACCGGAGACGAGGGGGCGGCTAGTTTACCTCCGGCGAGGAAGCCGCTGAGCGCTGAGCCGCCGACCCTTTTCTTTCTTGCGTGAGGGGCTCAGACTTGACGTATAATATTGTATTGTGTAGATATTAAAGACAAGCACCTACAACTGAAGCCATACACCGCATTGACTCGCCATAGGTACATTATCAGTTTTCTTGGGTCAAGTTAATAGTAACTTAGTAAGAAAGTATGGACTGACATATCATCAGTATTTTTCCATATACACAATATCACAAGCATGTGCGCGTTGACTCTACACGAACGCTCGCTGTCACACTTAACCAACAACTCTTGCAAGTCCCTTGCAATACAAGGTATGATCTGGAAAGACGTTACGTGATGATAATGTTTGTTTGCCGACGCAGACACAACACTAGGATGCTATTTTTCAAAAACAAAATCTAAAGAAATGCTTTCGTGTCAGCTTCGTCCTCTGCTCTTGTTTTGCAACGTCCTGATCGCTAGGAATGGCTATGCTTATCCGTCCTCTCCTTGCTTGCTATTCTCAGGCTTAGTTGTTACTGATACGCTAGGACCTGCAATTGAACCGTCCGGCCGTGGCCAGTACAACATCTATGAATTATCCCTATCCTCAGACCTGAATGCCGCTATGCATTAACTGACACTCGATTTAGTTCACAGTACGCTGCACAATAAAAGACAAACGGTTTATTGGTGGAGCGAGTAAGCAAACTTTAAGCGAGCAAGCAACTCCTGGACAGATTAATTACTACTAGATTCTAAGAAAGTCTTTTTACGGATTAAAAGACCATGTGAAAAAAAAGCACATATTTTGATACATATATATACCTTTTATGTACACTAAAGATATACATCGATCATCTGAGTGATGGTTGGTTCGAAATTTGACTTTTTCGAAACATCTAGGATCTCATCTATTCGTCCACTTTAGGTGAATGTGAAAAATGATCTAACAACTTATTAGTACCTGAGAAAGTTTTTCACCCGAACTCTTTTAGGCACCCTCTCTTACCTCTCGGAGAGGTCACAGCTATAATTAATTCACCCCAATCGTTGACTAAAAAAAAAGATATTCATACAAATAATTTTCTTCCGTGAATTTAATCATGTGCATGCCTGATTATGAATGTCTTTGATCTCAATCAAATAAATAATTTGAATATCTAATGAAAACTAAGTGCTTCTTCTGTATTTGTGTGTGTACGTGGAGCCAAAAAACTGTGGGTTGATTTCAAAGATATAAAGTTTTTAATACCCACATTTAAATTTCATTGAAAACTTCAATTAGAAATGCTGATATTATATTATATCCCGAATTCAAATTCTACTCCTCCTATGATTTTAAGGATAAATTTTATGTTAAATCCTAGAAAAATATTAACCGTTCTTATTTAATTTTGTTTCACATGTGGACTGTACTAAATGCAGTTGGACTGTACTAAATGCAGTTGCTCCCGCTGGGGTTGGTATTCTGTAAGTATAATCTTTGCTGTCTAACACACCTACGCTATCTGACCGTGAGGAAGGAAAAAAGGACAAAGAAATTAGCAAACCCTCAAATATCTGATGTGACACCGTGAATTTATCTTTGATTACATGGGTGCGTTCGTTGCATGGGGTCTAAACTTTAGAGGGTTTTTGCAACGAATATTGTGATTACAAATAAAGTTTAATTACAAAACTAATTTCAGGACTCCGCTCGAATTCGCGAGACGAATCTAATGAGGGTAATTAAGCAGTGATTAGACGATGGTTACTGTAGCATCACTGTAGCGAAACTTAGATTAATTAGGCTCATTAGATTCGTCTCGCGATTTAGAGGGGGGTCGTGACATAGGTTTAGTCATTAAATGAATAAAAATATTCTTAAATAGTAAGATTCTTTTTTATGTGACAGGTCTAAACTTTAGAGAGGGGTGCAACGAACGCACCCATAGTCTCGTGGGCACAGAAGCGACATGCGGCGTTCTTTCCAGGTAAATAATTATTGGAGGCTCCCGAACCTATATAGTGCTAAATGACGATCTCTCAGGTATATTGATTCCAGCGAAATTCGTGTATATTGTGTCATTATGAGAGCAGGTGACCAGATGGTGTTTCTTCTACTGAACGTGACAGAGGTCCTTGGGCTCTTGTTGACCTTCAGACCTTCCCTTGCAGCTGCCAAACATTACAAGTAAAAATTATGCTAGTAGTTAAGCTATGTATGTGTAATAAGCGAGTGAAGCAGTACAGGCTTGGCATAATTTAAGTTTTCAAATCGTAGTAATTAAGAAATTACTATGATTTGAAAGTTTAAATTATGTATGGCTTGAATTTAAGATTTACTTTAGTTAATATGTGAGTAGCAACTTGTATACAAAGGCATCATAGTAGTTTTCACTTTTATAGTGTAAATTTTGTGTAGCAAATTATATTATATGTTAGTAGTAACTTATGTCATAGAAAAATTATTCCAAAAGTATGCAAGTGGGATATAGTTTTGTTTATCTCTTCGTGTAGAACATTGCGGTGAAAACAAAATCAAAAACAGACATCATACAAGAGACCTATGACATTTATAAGTTTCTAAATCGGATATTTAATTTGATGATGTCTGCATGCGCTTTTTTTCCTTAGCACCTGTCACTGTCACGTAAGGACCCAAGCATGGAACATGGGCCATGTGCCCCTAAGGCTGTACATGGGCCATGAAGAAGACGGACCAGGCCACGTGCGAGGCCACGCGTGCAGGGGACGAGCTAATTGATGTGGCTACTGTGTAATCTCAAAAAAAAAAAAAAAGCTAATTGATGTGGCAATATTTGCTGACATCTGTTATGACATATTATTGAGCTTATTTGTATGCATGATGTAATCTATATGATTTTTGCTATTGGGTTTAATGTGTTTCTCTATGTAATTGGGCTTGGCTTAGATGTAATGAGTTGGGTCTGAATATGGACGGAAATAAAAGGTTCAACACTTTTTGCCCAATAAATAAATGAGTAGAAACAAGAAAATGGGCCGCGAAATTAATGGGCTAGAACAAAAATACTGGGCCTAAAAAGTATTAGGCTAGAAAAAAAATGAATCAGAAAAATAAAAGGCATGCTAAATTAATGAGCTAGAAAAAAAAGCTACGGAATTAATAGGCCAAAAAATAAAAAGGCATGCAAAATAAATAGACCGAAAAAATAAAAGCCTATGAAAAGAACAATGGGATGAAATCGAAGCAGGCCATTCACATCAGATCCACGTCATTTTCCGCCCAATGGTTTATGATAAAAAAACAATCGACATAAAAATCTATGATGACTTCTAAATCGTCATAACCATCTATGATGTTTTTTTATAAATCATTACAGAAGATAATTAAGTGATTTTCGTCATAAGTCCATCATAGAAAGTTAATTGTGAGTAATTTCTCAGTTTTGTGACGTAATTAACTCGTCATATGAAGACCATAATTGTTGCAATGACTCAACCTTTTCCAGAGTAGCAAAATGGAGGCAATGGAGTTTGGAGGGCACTATATGAGGATAAATCATATCCTTGTTGAAGGGAACACATATAATTTATTCATGTGCTTTTCATGTCGACAGATAATGTATATCTCTATGTTTAGATGAATAGTTGAACTTTTGTTTTGAATATATATTTAAGAAGAATGTGTTGGCGGTAAAATTTTTGTACGTGTGTGTTGCAAGTGCATGATACTAGTTATTCTTAAAAACTTCAAAGAATTTAAGAATTTATTAAATATGCATTCTAGTGTTAAGTAATCCATATTTTGTTCCCTGGACATTTGTACATACTCAGGCTCAGATTATAATATCTCGTTAAAAGATATGCAAGCATTTAAGGCTTTTCATTAAAACTCTCATATTAATGTAGAACTATGGATACTTAGATGTTGATTTTTAATGCAAAATAGATACCCATTACCTATATAAATAGTAGTATGCTATGATTAATCAGTATTCATCCTTTTGTGTGCAAGGCATCTAGCAATATTTCCTAGTGCATTCAGATCCATACGAGTTCAGGATGGCCATAAAAGTTTTCAGACTAATTGTCCTTTGGTTTAGTTGTTATCATGCTTACAACGCATACAACAATCGCTGAGAAGGATTGTCAGAAGGAGAAATCCTTGGTTAAGCATGTATGCTAATAGCATCAAGATTTGGGGCCCCTACGCTCCTCCAACTGCCCCCTGTCGTAGTGCCGTAGAAGCATCTGACATACTTTGCATATGTCGTAAATTCACGCATGTAGATGAGATAATAATAAGTATGATAAAATTTGTTGAACTTGCAAGTGACTGCAACAAGCCGTTGCCAGCCGGAACAAAATGTGGAAGTAAGTACATGATGCTACTCGCATTTCTGGTATATAAACAATATACTGTTCTGTTTTTATATAACGTGATATGTTTTCAATACTATTCTTTGTAGGCTCATAATAGGAATCATAAAATATCATATGAACTTTATTTCTCAGGTTGGGAAGTGCCGCCATCACCACCATCAAGAGTATAACAACAACGGGAGGTTATATATTTAGGGCAAGTACAAAGGTGTTGTCTCATGGCCCGTCTCATAGTTTTCAGACGGTTTCATGAGACAACTTGTACAATGGGTGATTGTTTTAGTTGTCTAGTATTAATTGCATCTTTTCTTAATTTGTGGGTGAAAAAAGGAATATTTATGAGTTGCATGGCAACTATAACTCGTACAATGGTGTGTAAGCCGTCTCATACTCCTAAATTTTAGCGTATGAGGTGGTTGCTTCGCGAAACAACCACCTCTTTCTCTCACCACCCTCTCTCTCTTCCACCTCATCAAAAATTCTATATAAGGTTGCATGAGACGGGCTATGAGACTGCTTACGTGTAGCATTGTACCTGCCCTTAGACTGGCATCCGGTGTATCTATAAATAAATAATGATTGTGAGCACAGCTTCGGGTCATGTGAATTTACTCATGCTAATTTAGTTAATATATTATCACTATCGCAAATACATATAAATATTTAGTAGTGGTGGAAAAAATAATTCGAATGAATAATTAATCTTTAAGAAATGGCTAACTCGGTACTGGAAAAAGTTGATTTGAGAGAGGCAACCACTATTTTGCTACTGTTTATGATAAGGAAAGTTATATTGTTGTCCCTTGTGTTCTGCTTGTTCCTTTCATTCCTCTGTTTTCTTGTGATCTTCATGCTTCATCTCACTCACTTGCATTTTAGTGGTTCGACGTACGACAAACTCGAAGTTACACCTCATCGTATGAAAAAGACCGAGTCGTGATTCAATCCAAACGGTAGCTTATATTCAGATAGTGGATTGATGTTCTCGAGGATCAACATGTGACGCAAACCAAACAGCCTGATTTTTTCACTCCGCTTCGTCGCAACAATCATGCTCTTTTTATCCAAAAATAAGAAGGAACATCGAGGATGAACATGTGACGCAAATCACAGTGAACTTTTATCCGGCCCTAGACCTACATGGGCTCGGGCGTCTCAGGTATTGCCGTCTTGTGTTTCTTTTCTTCTTTTTTTTTAACAGGTCTTGCTGTCTTGAGTGCATGTGAACCACGTGACTAATCCTAACCAGTAACCAGGGTTAAGTGGGAGACTAGAGTTACCTGCCTACCCTTAACTGCGGTTTAGCGGACAACGGCTGCCTCTCGCCCTCGCCGACTCATTCGCGCGGAAGAGGAAGCGAAATGGAGCTCCCGCGGTCGCCGGCGCCGGTGCCGGCGGGAAGGTGGGCCGACCTCCCCGAGGACATCGCCCTCGCCATCGCCTCACGCCTCCAGGTAATCCATCCCTCCCTCTCGGGCTCTTGCTCTCTTCCCCCTCCCAGATATCCAACCTGAGAGGTTCTCTCGTTGACTCGACTGGCTTGCGCAGGAAGCCGACGTGTGCGCGCTTGGCGGCTGCTCGCGCTCCTGGCGAAGCGCCTGCGACGCCGACTGCGTGTGGGAGGGCCTCTTCCGCGGCCGCTGGCCGACCGCCGCGCCGGAGGGGGAGTCCCCTGTTCAGGTGGGTAAACTGAATTTCCTGCTTGATTGATCAATGTCCCGTTACGTCTCCCTGTCGTAACTCGGTTTAGATCCCTGATTCAAGTTTTGGTGGCATTTTCCCGGGATAATTGGAAGTAATTTGGTGCCAAAGCTCACTCAATTTTGCTCCATCAAGGACAAGCTCTGCTCTGGTGGGATGTGCTTGTTTCGACTCTTGGTTGTGATTGTAGATTATTTGAAGCGCGAATTATATTATTTTCACTTTATTCTTTGCAATTAATGAACTGCTTGTTCATTCAAGTTTCAAGAGACAATTTTCTAGCTTCCATATGAAAACGTTGATGTTAACAAAAAGGGAGAAAAGAAAGATAACAAAATGCACTATCCTGGTTCCTAAAGTACCTGTAGCTTATCTTGGAATTAATTGTGTGTTTCCTCCGACTGTTCTTAGTGTGCTGATTCTGAATCCTACCTACCTTTTCAATGTACTCATTCATGATTTAAGCATAATAAAGAGCCAAATTTGCTACTAACTTCATGGTTTGTTATCTTGTATTGACATAACAACTTTTTCTTGACCCAGCAGGAGAACTGCCCATCCTTGATTATGAAGAATAAAAGGTCGGTCTACAATGCTGAGCCAAGTGACCTAACACCAAAACCAAGGAGAGAATAAAAAAGATTAACTGAAAGAAACAGAGCCAGAGATCAAAAAGTCCTTTCAACTACTAGAACATGCAAACTATGGGGCAAGGAACATGACCAACACTAGCTCATTAAACTAGTTGCACCAGACATGCCCTCTGTGCCTGCTGTGATCCACGGCGCTGCCTCCTCCCAAATTGCATGTTCAGATCGACATACATCCATTTCGATGCTTCAACAACTAAGAACTTGACTTTTCGTTCCATGAATTATCAGTTTTGTGATTAAGCACAATGATGACCCTTGAATTCATTTTCTAGTCCATTTAAGGCTCAACTTTTTGGTCGTGGACCCATTTATCGGCCGCACATACCATCGTTGCACGGCGGCAGCATCTCAGAGTGGCTAAGGATGACCAGCCCGTGTGCTCAACAAAACTGTAGGAAATCAGTTTGATTTTATAGCTAAATTTAGCAATTAGTGAATTCATTTTATTAGCATGCACCTGGATTATAAAGGTTGCGAAATTTTTAGCTTCTAAGCATCAAAGAAGGAATAAACCTCCCGTTGGCGAGGCTGTTCATCGGTTTTTTTGAGAGAACTGGCCCCTAAAGAATATAATATATTGATATAAAAAGGTCTGAAATTACATAAAGAAACCAAAATGAAAAAAGATAAACAAAAGAAGAGGAAACTATTGCCAACGATCTAGCCATGTTTGTAAAGGATCTTTATGTGATGGCTTTGCTCGATGGATAACCAGAGCAAGTTCCTTGAAGAATCTTGATCGGCAATTTGCCACTGTAGGATCTATGTCACTGAATATCCAATTGTTTCTAGTGGTCTAGATGCACCAACTCATTAGGATAATGATGTCCATATAAAAAGTAACTGACAGTTTTCTCATCAGAGAGGAGATCACTTGCAGGATTTGCAGCCTCTGAGGAATAATAATGACAATGGATGCCCAGCAAGCCTTGGCAAAGCTGCATCTAACAAATAAATGCTTTAGAATCTCTTCTCGTTCCCTGATGCATAATTCACAAGTGTATGAGTCTAATTCCATATTATTTCTCCTCAATAAACCTCTTGTATTTAGCCTATCTTTTAAGAGAAGCCATAAGAAGACTTGAGGATTTCCATAACCATCTGACATGAGGCTGTTCTTCGGTTGCCGTGGCAGAGGACATTCCTCTGATCGCCGGATACAACAGCCCTCGCCATGATCAGTACCCTCTCCATTCTAACTCCCAGTCCCGCATCCTCCTCTATTCTCCCCTGTGTACTCCTCACCGGTGCCATATCATGCTCAAACTCTATGATTCATCTCCTACAAGGTTTCCTAGCTACAGAAACTCTTATGATCCTTTGAAAGCTTGGAAGCCTACCCGAAAGTGGGCTATACCCAAATTCAAATTTGTTGGGGCTTGTATGCAATGCCACCTACCCTCTTAGGTTCGTTAGATTTTTCCCCCTCCTATTTTAGATCATGATACTTGCCAATTATTTGGGTGTGATTTTCCCTTTTAAGATAGTATGTTGAATGTTTTGTAGGGTTTGCCTGATCTTTATCTAGAGATTTAATTTTAAAAGTGAATTTTGGACCTGACCAACTGATCCTATGCTCCTTCGATACCAAAACCATGACAGATTAAGCTTACAATTTGCATTTTACCTTCAATTTATGCTACAGGGATGGAAAGCTCTCTATATCAACCAACACAAAAGAATGGCTGTTGCAATATCTAATGTGGTTGAAATTGTGGAGAGCAGCTTGCATAATGGGTCACTGGAAGCTGAATATTATCTGAAAGCCATCGCTCATTTGGCCATGATGACTGATATAGGTTTTCTCGATGTCCAGTTTTTCTTATTTTCAAGGAATCACAGTGCAATCATAAATCTCGTCGGTTTGCACTACGCAATTGCATCTTTGCACGTGCCGGTGAGTTACGTGTTCTTGATGCTTTTTTATGTGCTTGTCTAACGGCTGTTTTTATTGCCTTCATTTTAGTTCCATACCCATTATTAACAGTTTATTATTCACATGACAGCAAATTGTTTTAGCCTGACCTGATCAATCTTAGTTTTCCTTCCAAACGTCAGCAATTGTTGCTCTATGCTCAAGCTTTATTCTTCAAATTTTTATTTCCTTGAAGCAGTCCCTGTACAGAGGCATGTCATGTTATGTCAGCATACTAACATATGCCCCGTGTTTCCTCTATCATCTATGATACGTCAAACAATCCCGATACCTCAAAAACAGAAAACTCGATGCAACAGGATTTGGCTTGCTCATGAAGTGGTCTCTGACATGCGGTGTCTTTTTTCCAGCCAAGTGAAGTTGGTAAAGCAATCCAGGCTCGTCAATTGGCAGAAAGGATGGTTTGTGTGAACTTGCTCAAGCTTGGTAGATGGTTCTATGGTTTTCGGTTGCCTGATGAAACCCAGTCTTACAAAATTTCATTGAGTGAGCTCACTATGGCTGAGGGGGCAGAAGTTCTGGCTATTCTTAACCGTGGAGCTGTTCATGAAGTGTTTCGTCTCCGGATCACTTCGGTGGACACAAATAAGTAACTTCGAATAAGGGCACCATAAGCACGTGGCCTGCTTTGCCTTTTGTAAATAGGTTTACCCTTTGTTACTTTGATGCCTTTATTGCTCTGTTAAGTTGTAAATGAAACCTTAGGGATGGGTGGAAATATGAAACCATGTAAATAGTTGTTACGTAGTCTAATAAAATTAATAAATCTTGTGATGTGCAAGTTAGACTTACACATTTTGGTGATGAATAATTTTGAATGTTTATTATTTCCATTTTCCTTCAGTGTTTCTAGCATCTTTTGAAATAATGATCAAGCTTCTGTAGTGATCGATTAGAGAGCCATAAAAGATGTTGGTATATACATTACCATATTAGAGTAGGTTTACATGTTGAATCAGTGAACAGTAGGGACTCTTAGCAAGGTAGAATAAGCTTTCAAGCAGCCAGATTGTAATAATTTGAAGGTGGAATGCAGTGATGGTTTGAAGAGATACCAAGATTGAAAAAGCTTATCCTGAAATTTGATGACAGAGGACTGGTTATGGGGTGGGGCATGCAGTGAAATAGTTTGAAAGTTACAACAAGGTTGGAAAGCTTATTGTGTCATTTGATCCTTGCCAACTAAACATTGTATATTTGAATGGTGATCGAGTAGCAAGAAAGCATTAGGATGGAAGGAAAAAAAGAGACAAACAAATGAAAAAGAAACTACGGGAGTCAAAAACTCCTGGGAAGGAGTAGTTATAGACCTGTTGTTACGTTGTAATTTGTGTACTGCTGCCTTGAGTCATTGAATGGACAATGATTTTGCAAATTAATTAACATCGGGCACATATTTCCAAAGTACAAGATCCTAACTGCCGACTGGAAAAGACAACAATCAAACTATCAAAGTAGGACTTACCCAGTACTTTAACATTCCATTTCCGGAAACTCCATGCTGCAGATGATTCACAATAAAATTGGTGGATGCACTAACAATATTGTGCTCTCTTGCGTGTTTAAGAAAAAAAATTTGCACCAGTCAATTATTTCTCTTGCGTGCCCATGGGCTAGGTTCTGGCACTGGAAAAGCTGAGTGATCTGACGGGTAGAGAATGTCAACTCTCCTATGATTCATACAGTGGTACCCCATCACGTTCTACTAATGATAACACGCCCATTTTTGCTAGTTCCTAGCCATTTTATTTATAGAGAACCTTTACGGTGCATTGTACTACATAGAGAATAAAATCTGCACCATGAGCTGTATGGTTTGATGAAGAAATTTTGCTTAGCCCGCCTATTGCAAAATAAGTGAGGATTTTACGGGTCTTCATTGGATTGTTTTGATCATTAATGTTCCTGATCTGTAGCGAGTAGTCTGTCTGTAAACTATAACAAAGGAAAACAGAAAGGCAATGAGGAGGTTTGCGCACCCAGATCTAGCTGATGAGAGTTTGCGTATGGTTCAGAAACTATGCAGAATCGGCAGAGAGGTGGTTCAAGGAGATACAAGGAAAGAAACAAACATACGAAAACGAAAGAAAGAAAGAATTTGTGTTGCAAAAGAGCAGCAGTTCCTATGCGTAGAGATGAGTGCTTATTGATTTGTATCTGCCCAAAAGTTGACGATCTTTAGCCAGATCTTTTAATGTTTTCTAACTTTTTGAGTGCTTTCCTCACCGAAGAGCCACTGGTCCACCCGAGAAAGACCACCTGTAAGCTTCTCTGTTGCCTAATTGCATTCAAACTGCGTGAACAGATTCCTACGCTTTGCCTTGCTGTGGTCAGATCAAAATCTCAAAAACCCAAGAAGGAAATAAGATGGGCAATAAGACATAGAAACATGGCAAATTTGATGACATCCACATTTTCCCATATTAACCACCAGCTCAGGCTACAGAGATGACAGCCACTCGCGCAAAAAAAAAAGAAAAAAGAGAGAGAGATGAACAGCCTAATTAACATATTCGGTAATCTTATAGCAGGATGTAGCTAAACATTACAACTCAGTATAAATTATTTCCGAAGCGAAAAAGTCATGAACCAATGCCTGCCTGCCTGCTCTGCTCCCCAAGAACCACCATTTGCACATCTTGTACCTTCTTCACTCCCCAAGATCAGCAGCACGGGTAGATGGCGACGCAGCGGCGCCGGGGCGGCGAGCAGATGAGCATGAACACAAGGGCGATGACGAGCGCGACGAGCAGCCCCAGGATGTTGAACCCGGCCTCCTCCTCCTCCTCGCTGCTGCAGCAGAGCTTGCCCATGGCCGCCGGCGCAGAGGACGACGAAGACGAAGACGAAGACGAAGATGCAAGGCGCGGCCCAGGAGATGGATGGAACGATGGATGGACGGTGGTTGGTTGGAAGAAAGGTTGCTTCTTGAGAGTGCTAGCTCTCTTTTCTCTCGAAAACTTTTGGTGTGATGATCCGTGGCTTTGAAGGCTCTGCCTCTGCTCGCACACCAAGTGGTTGAGGCGTCGCCATCGGGTCCTCGATGACGCCACGAGGTCTTCCCCCGTTCTCCTTCCCGAGACGGAGATCGAGGGATACAGCTCAGCCAATCGCACCCACCGGCGGCGATCACAGTGGTTTCGTGGTGGATGAAATTGTTAGGCAGAGAGATCATCAACTGCCCAGATATATATATATGTATTTGCTTTTCGCAAAAAAAAAGAAGATATATATGTATTTGGCAAGCAGATCATTTGTTTCTGTCGGTGTGGAATGTTCCGTGGCCCTGCATCTTTACACTTGTCGCTCTCACTCAACGATGGCGATGGCGGTGAAAACAACTGCGAGAGACTAGTGGTTTTGTGGTGACATGCATGGATGATAACTGAACCTAGGACACAGGTGATGGAACTGAAAATTATGGTATATTCTCAGCTCGATGAATGACAGGCCTACTGCCATGCGTTATCTTTTTAAAAGACTGAAAAGAAAATGATGAAAGGCTACAGGAAGGAAGGCCGCGCTGAATCTCTGATCTCCTGGTGAAAATTCAGATTTGATGGCTACTCGTCGCAGCCAGTGACTGACCTGACTGACTGACGGTGGTGATACTGAAAACTACGTTCGTAATAAAGTAATACTACGTACGCCGTTGACGGTCTCATCACGTTCTAGCTTGGATCTGTGAAGCAACCACCAATCGATGACAATCCGTCAGCGTTGGACAATGTGGCGCAAGGTTAGGTGGCGCATGTTGCTTGTCGGTTGCATGGACTGACTTTGCTCTAAGTTAGTGTTGCGCATTTCTCTGCTAATGAAGGACAGTGATGAGGCGAGTGGAAGAGACGTGCCTCATCGTTGCCTTGCACCTTCCTTTGACGAGTCTTACGGGCAACCGAGCGAGCGAGCCGGAAGTTTCTTCTTGACTTGCTTTTCCGAGTCTGTTTCACCCACGGTAGGAAGAAGGAACAGTTTGGCCGTCTGTACTCAGTGTGCAATATTGTGTTATATGTGGTCTGAAACTGCACTAGAATCCAAACGGGCCGGGAATTAATGCAGAAGTGTGGATTTCTCTCCTCCGGGACTACTCTGTTTCTGGTTTGTAGCATAGGCACGTCGCCGTGTATATTTTCTGCATCCCGGTGGCAGCTAGCGCTGCATAAACAGTTTGATCTCATATGCATTAACAGTATTGCTTCTTGCGAATCGAGTCATTTATTTGGTTTGGCGACGCTTAAAATGGACGTCGTCTCTCTCACTTCTGGTTGGGTCATTTATTTGATTTTCCCTTTTTTTTCCCTGAAGGAAATGAATGACTAATGCCAAGACTGCTTAATTTGGTTGCAGGTCTATGATTGACCAATTATTCAGGGTTCCACTCCCTTGTCATTATCAACAAATGATTGCAACAAGTCTCTCAAAAAAAAAAACAAATGATTGCAACTAGTCATGGCCAAACGGGCCGGGCCAAACGGGCGGGCACGAAGCACGCATTTTTTGGCCCGGCCCGAACACGGCACGGCCTGATCAATTTCGGGCCCGAGCCGGCATGGCACGGAGCGTCGGGCCGTGCTCGGGCCGAGGGGTCAGCACGCCAGGCGGCACGGCCCGGCCCGAATACAGGACGGCCCGATAAAGCACGCCGGGCCAAAAATTGACCCGACACGGCACGGCCCGGCCCACCAAACCAGCCCACCCCAGCAGCCCACCAGCAGCCGCCCGTTCCATATAAAAGCGAAGCCCTCCCCTCTCCTCCCCCCAAACCCTAATCATTTTCCCCTCTCCTCTCCGCGGCGCACGCGGAGGCGCATCCGCGCCCGCGCCTTTCCCCTCCCCTCCCCGCTCCCCTAACCCTAGATCCACTCCACCGCGCCTCCGCTCCTCTCTCATCTCGCCACGCACCGGTCTTCTCTGCCGGCTAGATCTAGCCTGGTGCCTCGGCGCTGGCTAGATCTGCAGCTCGGTCGCGGCCATGCTGGTGCCGGAAGTGAGCGAGGAGGCTCTGCGCACGGCGGAGAACCTCCTCTTCGGCGGCAACCGCTCGAGCGCGCGAACGCGGGTCGGGACGACGACGCCGAGGCGTCAACAAGGGCCGGCCACGCCAAGGGCCGGCATGTCTACATCTCCGGCTACGGGCGCAGATCCGGCGTCGGCGAGCGCAGATCCGGCTGCGGGCGCAGCTGCGTCGGCGGGCGCAGATCCGGCGATGGGCTCCAGTACTCCTGCTTCCACTACTCCAACCGATGCGGGCACGGGCTCCAGTACACCTACACCGGCGAGTACCGCGAGCACAAGCAGCCGGAAGAGGGGAAGGAGGTTGACATCGGAAGCTTGGAACGACTTCGAACCGGTCTACACCGAGGTCAATGGCCGGCAGAAGAAGACTCATGCTAAATGCAAGCACTGTAAGAATGTTCTAACTAGGGGTTCATGGGGTGGAACTGGTCACTTGCTGCGACACCGTCGTACTTGTCTTGCTAAGTCTGAACGTGCTGCTAGGGTTCAAAGTATGCTCCAGTTTAATCCTGATGGATCTGTTCGTGCTTGGGAGTATAGTCCTGATGTTGCTAGGGTAGAATTGTGTCGCATGATTGTTGCATTAGACCTGCCTATTTGCTTTGGTGAAGCTCATCCATTTGAGCGGTACATTAAGCGTTCTCATAATCCTAGGTTTGCTCATGTATCTAGACAGACCACGACTAGGGATTTTGTTAAGTTCTTTAATGATCGTCGTACTTCTTTGATGCAAACCCTGCAGTCTAGTGTTTCATCTGTTGCTTTGACATCGGATATTTGGTCTGGTAAAGCTAAGGAAGATTACATTAGTGTGGTTGCTCATTATGTTAATGCTGATTGGCTTTTAGAGAAAAGGGTTCTTGCTATGAGGCTTATTGATTGTTCTCATTCTGGTGTTAATATTGCTGATAGAATTGAGCAAGTTATTTCTGAGTATGGCTTGTCTGATAAAGTTTTTTCAATTACACTTGACAATGCATCTGCTAATGTTAATGCCATGGATGAGCTCACTCCTAAATTTTCTGGTTATGTTGGTCCTCTTTTGTTGCATCAGAGATGTGCATGCCATATCATTAATTTGATTGTTAAGTCTGGTTTGAAACTTTTGAAGCCTGTGGTTGAAAATTTCAGAACTGCTATCTCTTTTTTGAACTCTTCTAATCAAAGAATTGCTGCATACAAGTCTTATTGTCTTGCAATGGGTGCTACACCTAGAAAGTTTTCCTTGGATATGGACGTAAGGTGGAATGCCACCTACCTTATGCTTAAACATCTGCTTCCTCATCAGTCCACATTCTCTGTTTTCATCAATGGACAATACCAATCTGTTCATGGTCATGCATTGCTTGAACCAGAAGATTGGTATGTTGCTGACAAGGTTTGTGAATTTCTTGAACTGTTCTATGAATGCACTGTTGCTCTTTCTGGTGTTTATTACCCTACTGCACCTTTGATGTTGCATAAACTGATTGATATTGCTGGTCATTTGCACACCTTTGAGTCTGACAAATTCTTGTGGAAGGTTGTTGTTCCTATGAAGGAGAAATACATGAAGTATTGGAAAGACATCCCTTTTCTTTATTCTTTTGCATTTGTGTTGGATCCTAGAGCCAAGATGAGAGGCTTTAGCAATGTTTTGAGGCTTATTTCTCATGCTACTTCCATTGATTATTCTGCATATTTCAATACTGTGCGTACTGAACTAACCAAGCTTTATGGCAAATATGAGAATAAATTTGGTGCAGTTCGCTTACAGAGACAGCCCACTTCGGTAAGTACTGGCAAAAGAAAAACTAATTGGGGTAAGATCTTTGCTACTCCTTCTGATGATGCAGAATCACGTGAGCCACCTCCTTTGCAATCTTCTACTTATTCTCAAGTATCTGAGCTCATGTTATATCTTGATAGTGATCCTGTTGCACCTGATGAGGACCTTGACATTATTAATTGGTGGCATGAGCATAAACAAACTTATCCTATCTTGTCTATAATGGCTAAAGATATTATGACTGTCCCTGTTTCAACTATCAGTTCGGAGTCTGTTTTTAGTCTTACTGGCAGGGTGCTTGAGGAGAGGAGACGTCGCTTGACAAGTGACATGGTGGAGATCATCACATGTCTGAAGGATTGGCAGCTTGGAGATGATCACATACAGGAGACCGTTGAGGATTCCCACCTTGAACTTGAAGAATGTTTCAAGAACCTCAACCTGGATGGTGAGGATGGGGGTGGTGGTACTGTGGCTGAGTAGATGCTAAGCTGTGAACTTAGTCATACCATTTTGAGAGCTGATGTGATCCATTTGTAATGTAGGTGTCATAAACTATTGAACTTGTGATGATGAACACCTCTGTGAGCTGGGCTGTACTCTTTTTTCCCTTAGGCCAAAGGGTTTTTAATGAGGCAGCCAGCAAACAGCTCAATTAATATAATTTTCGTTCTTTTGGCCAATCTGATGTTTGTTTGTAAATTTTGGTTTCTGATTTGAAGTCTGATAGGTCAATGAAATCTGTCACTTGTAATTTTTTTAGTTTGATTCGAAGTCTGGTACTTGCATTTTCAATTTCGGGCCGTTTTCGGGCTGTCGGGCTATCGGGCCTTTCGTGCCATGCGTGCTTTTCGGCCCGGCCCGACACGCTTAGTCAAATTCGTGCCGTGCTGCGGGCCGAGGGGTCGGCACGCGGCCTGGCACGGCACGGCCCGATTGTAATTGCGTGCTGGGCCGGCCCGAAATACAAACGGGCCGTGCCTTTTCGTGCCCGGGCCGTGCCGTGCCGGGCGGCCCGTTTGGCCATGACTAATTGCAATGGTCTGCGAACTGGGTTCGAGTTCGACTGTGTTAGGCCTTGTTTCAATGGGCCAAATCCATGGAGTGTCGATGTGGTGGACCGAGCTGAGAATTATGGACTAAAATTTGGCCCATCTAAACAAGGCCTCAACATGTGGCCTTTTGATTTTCGCTGGAAGGCCTGGGATCAATTTGCAGCACTAGAGGCGTGATTTTTTTTTCCTTTTAAAAATGACTACGCATATTTTTGGTGTGCCAAGAGTAATCACAACGCTGCAAGTGAGGCAATTGTGATTGCTTTAACACCGAAAATGTTCTTGTTTTTGGCTGGGAACGAGATCAACCTAGTTTTTGGCTGGATCCCTTCCCTGATTTTGTACAAATTAAACTTTGGTGGCACGTGATTTGGTGATGCCATGTGATGAATAAAACGGGCGGCTTTGAGATAAAACAAAAAACAAAAAGAGGAATCATATGGCACGGTGGCAATTGGCACAGAGATTGCATGCATATAGTACGTTGGGCCGATCGAGCTCGTTGATTAATCGTGTAAACATATTACGTCCACATAATATATATAGACACAAAAAGTGTTCAACAAGAAACATATGGCTGGATGTACGTATTCTTGTCGACTCTCATCGATCATCGCTCGTTTGCATATGCGTGCTCGTCCCTTGGACCCCGGCGCTAATTAATAATTAGGTGGCCGGCGTTTCGCTTGCCGCGGCGGCGGTGGCGGTTTGTTCGTCGACGGTGGTGTTATTCTTCCCCGCCGGTTCTGATGCTGAGACGGCCACCTCCGCCGCCGCCTTGTCCTCGTCGACGGCCCGTGTGGCCTCCACGCCCACGGGCTCCGTGGTGTTCTGCTGCCCAGTTGATTCCCCTGCAAAATGTAATCGCACACGCACGCATCAGTAGATTCCCGTGTTAATTTGTGTTGTGCCGAATGGTCAACAAACCAAAGGTCGAGCTGCATAATTTTCCCCAATAGTACGTTCTTGTGATCGACATGAACCAAAGAAAAATTATGACGGATGTTCGATATTATAAAAGAATCGAAGTGCTAAATTTGCCAAGTAAATTTACCGTCCTCGTTCGTCGGAGCAGCAGGAGACCTCGCCTCCTCCTCGACGGTTTTCCTCTCCTCAACCTTCTCCTCATCGTTCTTCTGTGCCACTTCATTGGCCTCGTCAACTTTGGGCGGCTCCTCCACCGCGGCCGTCACCTCGTCAGCCATGGTGGACTCCGGCAGCTGCTCCTCCTCCTCCTCCGCCACCTTCTTGACCTGATCCGCTTCGGGCGCCGGCGCTGGCGCGGCCTCGCTCACCTTGGCATCAACAGCAATGGCAGGCCGTATGGCAGGGGCAGAGCCATCGTCGGCGACGTCGACCTTCTTCGCCGCCTCATCCTCTTTCTTCTCCTCGACGACAGGAGGAGCGGCGATGGACTTCACGGTGGAGGTGACCTCGCCATCTTCCTTGGCCTTCACGACGTCCTTGACGGCGACGCCGGCCGTGTTGTCGTCGGAGGCCGAAGCGGATGAGGCGGCGTGGCTGGTGGAGACGGAGGACTTCCTCCGGAAGAGCTTGTTGCCGCCGCGGGCGCTGGCGGTGGTGTTGCCGGTGGCCACGTCCTCCTTGGAGCCACCGCAACCCATGGCCGGCGCGCGCTGACGACGCCGGCGAGATTGGCGGAGGAGGAGGAGAAGGGACGGAGGAGAGGAGTCGTCGGGTCGGGCGAGCTGCAAGATTGGAGGCAAAGAGACTCGGCTGTGGCACGGCCTGTTTTATAGAGTCCCGGCTTAATTCCCGGACGTGCCTGCCTGATGAACTTGCATGAGTGGAAAAGTCAACTCTGATGACACGTGGACAAATGGAAACGACAAGTCTCGGAAGCCGTATGGACAAGGAGACAAAGCTATGGATGTTGGCAGGTCTGGCACCTCGGGGGTCGCACGATGCCCAATGTTCCCCTCACTTGCTCCGTCGGCCGGCGCGCCGGCCGCCGGGCTTTGTTTAGTTGCTAGCAACTTCGTCGTCTGGTGAGGATCATTCCTCCATGCAACTTCACTGGGTCGGCGACAGACCAGCCAGCTGTTGGACATACATACTTGGACAATGGTGCTACTATACTTTTGCAACCAATCGCCAATCTCATGTTGAATGTTCTAGCTGACTACTCAGTTCCATAAAATTTTTGTTTGGTTTTCTAGAAAATTTCCTGATAAGAACCAGGCCCACATGGCATCCAGAACTTACATGTGCTAATTCAAAAGAAACACAGGAATAATCTTCTGTTTAGTCTTCAGACAGGCATATTGTACTATTTCTATACACACTATGAAATCAAGCTGTGCTATACATTCCAGTAATTAGTACCCTCAGCAAACTGTATATGGAATGACCTATTGACTTAACCCTTCGCTGATTAGGTGCTTCATCTCCAATACGCCGATTTCATAGGTGCAGCAGGTAACCAAGTGACATGCCGACAAATGCCATGTAGAGGACAAACAGCATCGGGAAACCGGCCTGAACCTGCGCAGTGCCCGCCTTTCTCAACAACACCTGCCCAAGAGAAGCAAATGGTATGAAATGGGCGGGAGGCTGGTAGATTTGTGGACAGATAAACATGTCCAGTGTCAAAAATAGTAATAAGGAAAGCAAATGCGTTCTGTAAAACGTAAATGCACACCGGAAAGTACAGAATATTTAGATAACAGATAACTTAGCAAAATGTCTTTGAAAGTTTTTGGTCCAGAAGAATATTTCGATGGCGTACAAACTACCTTAAGTATGCTTATACCCCCACTGGTGCTTAAGAGACGTACGCAATAAACATGCAAAGTAAGGAATATATCGATAACATAGACAAATTAGCAAGATGTCTTCGAAAGTTGCCAAACTAGAAGATGAAGGACCTAACTACAAGCACAAAACTATATATTAACGTTTTAATGTGCACTTTCAGATTTTTTTTTATTGGGCTCGGATGCTAAGGAGACGCCATTCAACACAAAACAAGATCTCAACTAGTCAAGGGTAACCACATTTATTTGGTCCTGTGAATTCTTACCACAATGCCAACTCATTGGATGTAAGCTACAGAACGGTTGTGGTTATTGTAGACTTTTAGGGCTTACGAGTTGCTTTCCTCTGGATGGGAACAGGTCAACAGGCCAACACAATGGCAGCAACTGTTTGGCTATGATAAGCTGGAAGAACACGGACAAACTTGGTACTAATTGCCAGGACGTATTTGACAAAATTTGGCTCCAGCTGACCATTGCTTGACTTAATTGACAGATGCCAAAGCATGTCAACCCTTTGCCAAAGTCCAAAGTGCATATAGGGAGAGCTTACAGTTGTTCTTTCAAGCTTCAGTTACCATGAATATAGGCCAGAGAAGAAAAAATTCTGTGAGAATGGTGCATATGAGAGTGCAGCTAAAATTTTACCATCTCTTTCCGTAACTTGTCCCGGTCTTGGATGGTAGTTCTGGTCTCTTCCCTCAATTTCACAATCAAGGTTTCGGCCTACAGAAAAGGACAATCCAACAACATGTAAACTCAGAAAGTGTTCTCGGAAAGGATCCAATAATCCCTCAACTCAACTCATTGTTGGCAATTAATACTTCTTACCTCTTCTAGTTTTGCTTCAAGATTATTGAGCTTTGATTGTAAATCCTGAGTGACCTGCTAAGGAGTAATAAACGGAGTTAAACAGCAGAAAGCCAAGTAAATACGTCAAATTTCTCATTTTGATAACCAAACGACTGTGTGTAATACTCATTACCAATACCAAATATCATAATGCACCTTGCATTTGTAAAACAGCAGATTTGCTTCGATAATAAGCTAAAGAAGTTGGCAGAATAAATACAATAGTTGAAGAGAACCTTACATGAGATAGATGAAGATTTTCAGAATTCTCAGGTCCATTATCACTTAAGATTGCAAATCCCCTTGGAGCAGGAGTATCTTCCAGAGGTGGAGATTCTTTTAAGGTTGCACTTGTTTCTGTTGAACAAAAATGTGATTCTACAGAGACAGCAGGGGATTCTTTCAAACTCGGAGCAGAATCTGTTGAAGTAAATGGAGCTTCGTTTGATGGAACTAGAAAATCTCGCAGAATAGGACTTTCTTTTACAGGGGAGGAAATTTCACTCAAAATAGCTGGAGTTTCTCTTGAAGGGGAGTAGCTTTCTTTCAGGGGATGACAAACTTCATTCACCACTTGAACAATAAGGCAGAAGAGATGCTGGTTAATATGAAGATGTCCCGGCCACTTGAACAGTGGCCGGGACATCGGGAGCTCCTGTGATGAGTTGCTCTACTTGAGACTGAGTTGCGCTGATAAGGACAACTCTCAGCTTATTCTCCTCAATATATCGGCCAGTTTCTTTGGAGAACTACAACGATTCAGCCAGATTAGAAGAGCAGAGTGAAAGATGCAGAGAAACATCACAAAAGCCAAAGCATAAATTGATGTATACTTACAAAAGCAGGAACAATGTCTTCACCAGACGTACCAAAAGGAACAACTGTGGTCTGCACAAGGAACTTGTCTTTTATTTCCAGATTTGGTGGAGCAGTCTTTTGTTCTTGCATGGTAACTAGATTCGACGAAACAGAGAGTCAAAAAAAAAGGCAAAATAATCAGATCCAACAACAACAACTAAGCCTTTTTATCCCAAGCAAGTTGGGGTAGGCTAGAGATGAAACCTGTAGGAACCCACAAGAGAGGCACACAAAAAAGAAGAGAGGGCAAGAAAATAGAGTAAAAAAGAGAGAGAAAAGAGGAAGAAGGGAGTGAACAAGTAGATAAACTGACAAAAACCAGATCCAAGAAAAGGAAATAAACTGACAAAAGGGAATTCGCATAAAGAACTTTTCTCTTTATGAAAGGCAAAACACATCATGTTCTTTGAATTAACACAACAAGTGTTCAAGAAGGAATCAATGTATCATGAATACTCATAAGAGTTCGACAATTGATAATGGGATATTGTCTTGGCCTATAAGTGCTAACTTTGCATAGCATATGACCAGATTTCTCTTATAATAAAAATTTAAAAGTTTATGCCGACTTGGAAATGCGACAGCAGCTAGCTTGCCCAACAGTCTACTGCAATCAATTCTGAATGTTCCAAAATGTGATTATCACCATCAGCCAATAGGAAAAAACAATTACCTGTGAAACAACATGAAGACCTCGGAAGAATAACTCCTACATTTGGTCGAACACAATATCGTTTCGGAGAAGTTGTCTTGACCTAGACAATTTCAGTAACAAGATTAGAGTATGCATTTCGATCTCAAAAAAATATACATGTATGTTCTTATTTTCACAAATCAAGCATGATACTTGAAAATGCATGAAATTTTTAGGTTTCTAATTTTTGAAGGGAAAAAAATGACTAGGTTTGCTCATGTCTCATAAATGTAGGCATCAAGGATTACCACATATCAGTACGAGAAAATTGCTCCTGCACACATGCTTGTGCTTACAACAGAAAGAAATGAAAATTGTAGACCAACCTTAAATGCAACATACTGATCTGATCTGTTTCCTAGATGGATAGAACACGAACTTTGCTTCTTCACCTCAACTGATAACAAGAGTTAGACATATTAGGTATATAAGTATAAATTAAGCAGGCTACGGCCCTGTTTGGGGGAGCGGCCGCTTTTCCAAAAGCGCTTCCTGGAGAATCTTGGTCTGCTGGCCCAGGAAGTCGCTGCGTGGAGAATCAAAGGCAGCCTGTTTGGGGGCCTCAGCTTTTGGAGCTTTTGCCATTGCAGACATGGCAGCGGGCACGAGAGCAAGTCGTCACGGCAGGATAGGGAGGGAAATGGCTGGGAGCTTCAGCGCTTCATGCTCGACCTCGTCGTCGTCTCGTTTGGCTGAACGAGTTTCACATGTGGCGGCTGATTGCGAGGCGGGCTCCAGCAGCAATGGCGGGCGGCCGGCGACAAAAAACTCCAAATTACGACTTGGTTCGGCGAGGAGATGCGAGAGAAACTAGTCATGGAGGTGCACATGGTTTACAGCAAACGGTAAACAAGAGGATTGGAGGTGTGGCTCACTGAGAAGGGCGAATTTCGGCGACGTGCGTTGGCGCGCGCGACTGCCGGTGTTGGTGAAGAACGAGGTCGATCTCGATGACTGAGGTGGGAGGGAAGAATTAGTTTGCGCGGGGTGGTGCAGATGCTTCCTACGATAATTTCTGCAGCAGCTCATGGACCCAGCGATGGGGGGCGTCGAGATCTGCGAGTCGAAGCAACGATGACATTTGTTGGGCGAGCGGCAGAGGAGGTCGATGGAACTGCGGCGGAGTCAGATGACCGGCGACGGAGGCCAGGGGGCCGCGGTAGAGCTCAGGCGGAGGTCAGGGAGCGGCACCATAGTCTGAGAACCGGCAGCGGAGGTGGAGAAGTTGCAGTCGGCGAGATGACGGAAAAGCGAGAGGGGAAAAGCTCGGGAAGCTGGTCTCGTGCCGATTCTCCGATTGTAGTGTTACGGGAGCTTTTCCAGCTTTTCGATTCTTGGAGAAGCGACCCCGTTTGGGGGAGCTTTTCGCTTCTACAGCTTCCTGGGGAAGCAAAAGCTGAAAAAAGCTCCCCCAAACAGGGCCTACATCATAATTTGGAAAGTCTGATCTCAGACTATGAATCCGAGTTCGCATTTAATAACCACAGCAGAATGATATGCAAAAACAGTGAAAAAAACACACAGCTATAGAAGCTGAAGTCATAAGATGTGTAAATTATCACTGTATCAAGCCAACAACAGCAGTGTACCAATAATGACATATGGATTTTGGCGTCCTTCAAATCAGCAGAGAGATAGGCGATATTCTTCTATTAAAACAAACAGCTCCATAAAGCTGAGAGCTGTATGGATAAAGCAAGGGATGCTTACACTCCATAAAATTTCACAAGGATAAACCAAGGGTAGTTTTTTTTTTCCAGACAATGCAAGAAAGAAAATAAAAACAAAGGAGATGAAACTCTCCCCCAAAACCCACATATACAAAACACCCAAAACATTAAGAAAGAGAACCAATGTGCCACAAAATAACTGAGGTAAAAAATGACCAGCTACTCCACACTCCCGGGGTCTGAGTGAGCCAGCAGATCACGCAAATCTGCAGGAGTGCAGTTCCGGCCATGCACGACAGAGATCCTTCTTGTTTCACATTCCACACAACCTGGGAGACTCTAGGAGATGCTACTGAAGACATAGTCGCACCTATATCCCAAATCTCCCAAGCGACTAATGCGATGAGAGAGTTGAAACCTTTCTTGAGTTCCTTGGGCAGCCTCTTACCAGCACCAAATCGCCACCAAGCAAGGGTAGTTCACATTCTTTGTAATACAAGTTTCTTGAGAATACAAAACAACTAGCAAACGTGAATACAACTTCTAAAGAACATACAACAAACAAATATTATCTGAATAAGTCAAGAACCAAAACAAGCAAAGGGTACCCTCCAACCCAATTTAGTTCAACCAACAATATTTCTTCAAATTGATCCATTTGAAAACAAGTAATGTTGATTTGCACTAAAGAAAGTTAAAGAATACCCTTAGGTTCACTAATTTGAACTCCTAGTTGTGTCGAAATCAGCAGCATTATAGATGCAGTACCTACAAGGAAAAACAAGCAAACAGTGCCAACCTTCTTTTGTTACCCAAGTACTAACAATACATACCGCTTTCATAAACAATCCAGTTTCTGTTATCACTATCATGTTACCTCAGTAGGTCTTTAACATGTAACAGGACAGTTTTATATATTATATTTCTTTTTTTCCCTCAAACAATGCAGGAGAGCTGCATATCATTTCACTAATAAGAGGAATAAAAAAGTACAAAGGAGGGATTAGAAGCCCTCACAGCAAGCACCAACACACATACACACAGGCCAAGACAACCTGCTACAGGCTTTTATATTTCTCAATCAGGAGCTGTACCAAACGCTTTTCCAGTTGAGCTTCTTTAACAATTTTCTACAAACGAGGCTTCACCTTTTTCTAGCTTTGGTGCAGTATTAACTCGGCCACTAGCACCTAACTGAATGCAGTGTAAGAGTGTAATTGATTATAGAAGTCAACTAGAATTACTGCTACAACATTACCTTGTTTCACTACCTCCCTGCACTCTTCGTCCTATTCCACAGCAACAAAACCTATTCCACAAAGTTTGCAACACAAAATGTTCTGCTACTTTCGCCTCATTACAAGTGGCGAACATACACCGTTGCAATCAGTTCATCAAATACACTTATGTGGCAAGCACATCATATGGATGCACAATAACTATCAAATCCGCTCGGCACACACGGCACATGAGGCACCACATCTCACAAACACCCACCAGCACTACCAGTCATCCACCAGCGACACATCCTAAAAATGGAAACCCTATGATTCTTCTATAGTTATACGATAAAAGCAGACATCCATACTAGCAATATTAACAGTTACACATGCAGAAAGTTACAGAAATTGTATATAAAAAATATGTTGTGTGCTTACTTATTTTTCTGGGAAAAACAAAGAGAAAAAATAGCAAATAGAATGTAGAATAGCATGACACAAAGTAACAAACAATCCAAACTACAATCTGGTTCCATTTTTCAACGAGCCTGATAAATGTAGTTGTTTCTATTGGATAATGGATCTACAGAAACCCACATCATCTAATTGGTCACAGGCAGCTAGTAAGTAGGGTTCCTCACTTGGTCAATTTTCGAGTTTCTTTGAGACTCACTTGGTCCTAACCTTTTTTCATATTGAACAACACTGCCTTGTCTCGTCACCTTGCTGCAGCCTAGGCATATTCAGCAATATGTACAACCTCATGTTCATCCACTCCATTGTTTTACCACAGCGGTGACTGGTGAAGAAACCAACAAGGAATCTAGAATCTAGAACCATATGTACATAATGTGGCAAGCAGATGATACACGGCCAGGCATCTAATATCAGAACCAACAAGAAGCAAAATAACGACCTCTTCACAAATCACAGCCACCCGCTACCCATTGGGATGCATTTGACCTTCTAACTAATATTACTATCTGCTGAACCCGACGACAGGTGCAAAAATGTTTATAAGCATCTAAATTTGTTTTTGCAAGTATTAGTTGAACCCTGAAAATTCAGACATAATACCAAAAACTAGGCAGTAACAGACTAACAGTATCATTGCAAAGCATGATTACAAATAGAGAAAGCGCATACAGAGATCATTCACCACATTGTGTAACATTATGGAAAGAAAATTCATACAGTACACTCAAAGCAGAAAACCGTAATCGAGGCACGTTCAAAGCCCCGCATTAGCGCCCATCAAAACCCCAACCCGATCCACCCAAGTGGTGGAAAACAAATGGATCAACTAAATATGCACGACCAACAGATCAGCAGCCCAATTGCAAGATTATGCCAACTCAGAACAACCATTTAGTGCCCAATATGTTCATCTACTCATCTAGTTAGAACAGTGGTCGCTGATGAGCGAACAATCAAGGAGCCTTGAACCAAAGGAACATATGTGGCAAGCAGATGCAGAACACTCAGGCAAGGAACATGACAAAGCACTTCACAAATCATAACCACCCAACAGCACTGCCACAGCCAGAATGCACTCACGTTTCTAAATAAAACAACTATCAGATGAATCCACCTGCAGGTAGCACTCATGTAACGAAAATGTTTGTGCATCGATAAGCCTCTAAAATTGATTGTGCACTTAAAAGTGATAAGCATATTGCTGGTTGAACCCGGAAAAATCAGGGTCTGTGCAACAATCGAGATAGTACCGGTGCAATCGAAAAGCGAAGACAGCGAGCATTAACCAGAGAAAGTCGTTGCGGATAACTTTTCGTACCTTCTACGCAGTAAATTGCAAACTAGGCATGTCTAAACCCTCACACGAACGCACCAACCCACCAGGTAAAACCCTTAAACCCCAATCGGACCCGCCCAAGAGGCGGAACACGGACGGATCAACGAATCACGATTCATCAGCAAATCAGAAAGCCGCTCGCGATCGGAGATGGATGGAACTCGGGCTACTTCCATTAGTTGAACGGCTGGAGAGTGGAGAGGGATGAGGGGGCAGTGAGGGAGCAGCACGTACAGAGGAAGCGGAGCTCGCTGGGATGGATCTCGACGAGGCAGTCCTCGCGCCCCGCCGCCGCCACATCCATCTCCGGCCGCGCGCAGCGAAACGGGAGAGCGGGAGTGGGATCGCAGCAGCAACACTGCCGCCGTCTTGAAGGCGGGCTCGCTCGAGGTAGGGGAGAGTCACGCCGCCGCCGCGTGTGAGAGGGGTATCTGCCCCGGCGTACGACTTCGCCGGCGGTCTCGGTGGGGAGACGATGGGTGGAAATGACTGCGACTGACGACACTGACGGGGACGCCACTCCGCCCGCACAACCCGCCGGCGTTCTCGGTGGGCCCGCGAAGCGGAATGTGGGACCGGGGCTTGTGGTTGCGGCAGCCCACGCATCAAGGCCCACTATCTCCGTTTTATTCTTTTTCCCTTTTCTTTTACCTATAATTATGAATAACTAGTATTTCTAAATTTATGATTTTATATACACTCAAAACTTTAAATAACTATATTTTAAAAATAATTCAACCCCAGTTCAAATTTCTGGAAATGTTGTATGTTGAAAAGTATTAAACGTGTTCAAAGCATAATGGACGATTAGGTCCATCGTCTCACAATACCTAGCCCATCATTTCATACAATATTGAATCGTTTTAACATATTGCAAATAACAAGTTCTGGCCAGACGGTTTCTTGGCAAGAACAAGGCCATCGATGTCACCGCCGACGCTCGATGAAAGATGCACATGTGCAGCCTACGGCACATCTTTGGTATGCGTGTACTATCATACGATGCACATACTTTTTCTAGTACCACAATTATTGTTGTTTTAAGCATTGACAAAGTCTTTAAAACATAACTTTTGCTAACACTTTTTCTATAAAATATTTATAAAATATAGTTTAAATATACATTTATGAAATCTTATTTTAATGAAAATTTATTAATAATATTTTCACATTTCTAAATTTAACACACAGAAAGAAATTTATAGTTAAAGTTTAAAAAGATTAACTTAAGACAACCTTACAACAACAACAAATTTGATACTGAAGAGGAGTGTGTGGCCTATAGCCTCATGGATCTAGGTGGTATAAATATAAAGAGAGAGCAAAGTATATCGAAGCCATTTTTTTTGGATTTTTCCAGACCGTGGGTATGTACCGTGGGCAGTCATATTTTCCAACTTACGACATGTCGCTCAATGTGCAAAACAAACTTTTGGTGGGTTTTAGGCTGAAGCACTCTAGGTTGTTCCCTTTGGTATGGCCTCATCTGGAGCCGCTTTGAATTTAAATTCATCTAAATTCTTATTTTGTTATAATAATCTAGGAACATAATGGTCAAACAGATTTAAAAATTCTAATGGAGTATATGTGTTGTAGCTAATTAGTAATTACTATAGTTCTCAAAAAAATAGTAATTACTATAATTAAATACTTCCCATTGGTAAAATCACTTAGGGCGTGTACAGTGAGGTGACATCAGCTGTCTGGGAGAGATGTCATTTAGGATTTTAGTTCATGTGGACGAGGGGAACGTATTTGGTGGAAACTAACCTCTACGTGCAAACTATAGAAACTTCAGTCTGAGCCACACGATGTTGATCCAAGGAAGCACTGAAAGGAGGTGGGAGAGGTGATTTGCAAGTTCAGGAGAAGTGAAAGGGGTGATTTACAAAAGCGTCTTTGTAAATCACCCCTCCCACATCCCCTGTTCGTCCCCTTGGATCAACATCATGTGACTCAGATTGAAGTTTTCATAGTTTACACGGAGAGGTTGGTTTCCATCCGATACGTTCTCGTGGACGAGAGAGAAAGAGGAGAGAGAAGAAAGTCGTCTAGTAATCATCAGACGGCTCATTGCCGTCTAATAGACAGCTCCAGCCATTTAAACCATTGTATACAAATTTTTTGCTGTCGTAGTGTTGTATTTAGTTCTTTCAGACGACCTTTAATAGACGATGCATTGTAACAATTAATTTTGTGTTGTCTAAAACAAGTCTTTCAGACAGCTACTGTCTATATCATTGCTACATGCCCTTACTAATGAAGTCCGAATGTCAACCAGTAAAAATTCTGCAATCTGGTCAGGACAAAGAGGAGGGCGAAAAATTAAAGGGAAAAAAAAAGGGAAAGGTTTCAGGGCAGTTTGCGAACTTGATGGCCACGTAATGACACGACTGTGTCTGGAATGTTCTTGCCCACAAGGGCCGACGCCGTAGCCCATGTGGCCCAGTAGCTCCATTCACCCATCCCTCGAGGCCTATATATACACCAGTACCTTCCAAAACCTAGCTCCAACCCTATCCCATATCCTTCCGTCCGCCGCCGCCGCCGCTCGGGATTTGGCGACCGGGCGAGTCGCCGAGGCCAGCTCCGACGCGCCGTGACCTCCTTCCGCTGAGGTACCCATCCGCCGCGCGACCCTCCCTTCCTTCTCGTTTCGCTGCGAGCCTTCTTTGTTTGTGTTGCGAGCCTTCTTATCCTGTTGTTAGCCTTCTAGTTAGATAGATGCGTGATGATGTTTTGCTTCTGATGTGTGATTTCGCATGCTGTCTCGTATACTAGACTGCTTAGAAGTGTTGATCTGCCTTCTCTAACTCGTCCATGTTCAATTGCTACTTGTTCTCGATCCTATTTGATCCGGTTTCGACTCCGTATTATCATCTTTTACAGTACTCCAAATATATTTGTTTCGTCACTGGTAGTCGAATTATTCTCATATCTGTTTAGTGATAGATTGCTGTACTGATACGGTGATGCCCATGGTAGTGTTATGGCCCGCTAATATCTGTATGTTTGATTATAAATTTTAAGATTGATTTTGGAAGTGCGCTGTCCTTTAGATCCAGCTTCTGATACCTACATCAAACTTTAAGATTGGTTTTGGTGTGTTGTTCCTTTAGATCCAGGCATCAGTAACGAAGTGTTTGCTTAATTGTTTGCCCCATACATGTTTCTATGAGTTCTGACCGTTCACTTGTCATGCAGCAGTGTAAGGCTTCTCTTCAGCCATGGGTAAGGAGAAGAGTCACATCAACATTGTGGTCATCGGACATGTCGACTCTGGGAAGTCGACCACCACTGGCCACCTGATCTACAAGCTTGGAGGTATTGACAAGCGTGTGATCGAGAGGTTTGAGAAAGAAGCGGCTGAAATGAACAAGAGGTCCTTCAAGTACGCATGGGTGCTGGACAAGCTCAAGGCCGAGCGTGAGAGAGGTATCACCATTGATATCGCTCTGTGGAAGTTCGAGACCACCAAGTACTACTGCACTGTCATTGATGCCCCTGGACACCGTGACTTCATCAAGAACATGATCACGGGTACCTCCCAGGCTGACTGTGCTGTCCTTATCATTGACTCCACCACTGGTGGTTTTGAGGCTGGTATCTCCAAGGATGGCCAGACCCGTGAGCATGCTCTCCTTGCGTTCACTCTTGGTGTGAAGCAGATGATCTGCTGCTGCAACAAGGTATAATTCTGGCAAGTTCCATTTTATATTGTTAATGACCTTTCTGAATACACTCATGCTGACTAGTCTAGATTTATGCATCTGTACAATATGGTCGTTTGTATCTCTTTGAATCAAATCAAAGTGGTGTACTTAATGTGACTGTCAAGTTACAATTATTTCAATTGCTTGTGTAATAACCATCACCTTGCATACCATGAACACTTTAACCATACATTCGCAGCCTCGAATCCTAGTCAGGAAGTTTCTAATTGTTATGTATGTATACTTTAAGTGATTTTGTTTTACACATTCTTGCTGTCCTACTGTATGCGATATATATAAAAAAACTATGTAGTATGAGGCTGCCCTATGTAGTTTTTACTAGGTTCATATTGCAGCTAGGTATCCTTGAATTGTTGTTTATAGGTTTCAGGGCAGTTTGCGAACTTGATGCCCACATAATGATACATGTTTCAGGGCCGTGTGGCTTGTATACTAGGTTCTATGATACATGTTTGCCTACCTGTTTATATGTCTATTGCTAATTTGGCTCTGTATTTCTGTAAACAAATTTGTTTCCTGAATGGAGCACTGTTAACTAATTTAATTTTGATGTGCTGTAAGGATCAACCTTTGTCATTTAACTAATGTTAAGGTTTTGCTGCTGTTCTGTTATAGATGGATGCCACCACTCCCAAGTACTCGAAGGCTCGTTACGATGAGATTGTGAAGGAGGTCTCTTCCTACCTCAAGAAGGTCGGCTACAACCCTGACAAGATCCCCTTCGTTCCCATCTCTGGATTCGAGGGTGACAACATGATTGAGAGGTCCACCAACCTTGACTGGTACAAGGGCCCAACTCTGCTTGAGGCTCTTGACCAGATCAACGAGCCCAAGAGGCCTTCGGACAAGCCCCTGCGTCTCCCCCTTCAGGATGTGTACAAGATCGGTGGAATTGGTACTGTGCCTGTCGGTCGTGTCGAGACTGGTGTCCTCAAGCCTGGTATGGTTGTGACCTTCGGTCCCAGCGGCCTGACCACTGAGGTCAAGTCTGTTGAGATGCACCATGAGGCTCTCCAGGAGGCTCTTCCTGGTGACAATGTGGGTTTCAATGTGAAGAATGTTGCTGTGAAGGATATCAAGCGTGGGTATGTGGCCTCAAACTCCAAGGATGACCCCGCCAAGGAGGCTGCCAGCTTCACCTCCCAGGTCATCATCATGAACCACCCTGGACAGATCGGCAACGGCTACGCCCCAGTGCTGGACTGTCACACCTCCCACATCGCCGTGAAGTTTGCTGAGCTGCTGACCAAGATTGACAGACGATCCGGCAAGGAGCTCGAGAAGGAGCCCAAGTTCCTGAAGAACGGTGATGCTGGTATGGTGAAGATGATTCCCACCAAGCCCATGGTTGTGGAGACCTTCTCCCAGTACCCTCCTCTTGGTCGTTTTGCTGTCCGTGACATGAGGCAGACTGTTGCTGTTGGAGTCATCAAGAGCGTTGAGAAGAAGGACCCCACTGGTGCCAAGGTGACCAAGGCTGCTGCCAAGAAGAAATGATGTGTCTGGTGGTTGATTCTGTGCCTGCTTTTGGGATACGTAGATGCTTTACTATCACTTACGTTTTGTCTAAGGCCATTGCTGTTAATGCGTGAACTTTTAAGATCTGCCGGCATGGTGTCTCACTATTCATGTAATATTTTGATATTTCGTCTTCAACAATTGGATGCTCTAAGTCTTATTTGTGCAATTAATAGTTTGTTAAATGTTAGTCTTTTAGTTATGAGTATCTCGTTGCTTCATATGTTATTTCGTTGATTCTTCTGGGTGTTTGGTAGCCGAAATTCTGTCTGAGGAATGAGGTCAGTTGCGTCTTCTGCAGCCATGTCTATCTATTTGTCTTGAAGTTTTGATCATCTGTATGTTCATTTTTGTTTAGTTCTGTCAAGTTAGCTCTGAATCTTACTGGCCCTGTTTCATCGTTAGTATTGTCATAATGTTTCGTACGCTATAGCAGCACACTGTTAGTGGCCTCTAGGTTGTGCATATCCTAATCTATAGATTTGGGATACATAGATGCTTTACTGTCACTTAAGTTTTGTCTACGGCCATTGCTGTTAAAGCGTGAATTTTAAGATCTGCCGGCAGTGTGTCCTGCTGTTCATGTAATGTTTTGATATTTCAGCTTGAACAATTGGATGCTCTGAGTCTTATTTGTGCAACTAATAGCTTTTGTTAAATGTGAGTCATTAGTTATAAGTATTTCGTTGCTTAAGTTATGTTATTGATTGTTCTTGGGTGTTTGGTATCCAAAATTGTGACTGTCTTATGAATGTGGTCTGTTGCGTCTTCTGCCAGACTGCCACCATGTCTATTTTGTTTGAAGTTTTGGTCATCAGTATGTTCTTTTTTGTTTAGTTTGCGAAAGTTGGCTCTGAATGTTTCGTCTTATCCCTGTTTCATCATTACAAAATGTTTCACATACAAAAGCAGCTGCACGCTGATAGTGACCTCTAGGTGGGGGTGCATAACCTAATCCTTTGCAAATGATTGATTATCGAGCAATAGATAGCTGCAGCCGTGCCCTTATAGGCTAGTTTCGCTATGCAAGAAGAAACAATGAAGCAATCGCTTTTGAGTGAAGTTTGCAGTCTGCTCTGCACTTGGTGGTCAGAACGCAATCTCGTCAGGGAAGGGGAGAGGAGGAGGGACGCTGCTGCAATTGCAGTGAGCACTAACATATACAGAGCTGAAATCATGAAGGTTTTCAATAAATCCCATCATGTGTCTGCTAGGCACAGGCAGAACCACCAGAGGGACTCTGATGGAGACGTGGTCTCAGCGGGGAGAGGAAAGCTGGAGTACCTGTTGAACTCGTTTCAAGCTGAAGCAATTGCTTGTTTGCAAGGCATACAGGCTGCCATTGATCTAGGAGCTGGAAGGCTAATCCTCGAAACTGATGCTCTTTCAGTCAAGCAAGCATTGGAATCAAATGATTTTGCCAGTTCTGTTGTGGGCTGTCTGATCGCTGAGATAAAGGAGCTAGCGGAGCTCAATTTCTTAAGTTTTTGTGTTCGTCATGTTCAACGAGAATGTAATGAAGTGGCCCATGCTTTAGCTGCGCTCGGACGCGAGTGTCTGGTGGAGAAAAGTCCGGTTGTAGATTCTCTCCCTTTATGTATTCGTGACTTGGTTGCTGGCGATTTGTCGACACATGATTAATGGAACTTCGTTCCCGTTCCCGTTCCCAAAGAAAAAAAAGTCGGGTCTTAAAGTTGAAACACAAAATAGTACTAAAGTTGGATCTCTGAATTCAAAAAGTTAGAAAAACGAATATTAAAGTTGGATCACTGAAACCTAAAAAGTAGGGATACCAAATCATGAAGTTGGCTTACCGGAATCTACAAAAATATTGGGTCAATAAACATATGTTAGTGCAACAAAAAAAAAGATTGTTGACATGATAATAATAAATATTTCTGCAAGAATTTTTTTAAAAAAAATTATATTATTTTTTTTTGTAAAAACAACTAGACGAGAAATGAAGCATGATAGTGGAATTTGTTTTTGAAAACAAGTTAGTTTGCTCGGTTAAAAAAAATGTAGAAACATGAACACGAAAGAAAAAAAAAAACCTTACCTTATCAACTCGCTGGCGTCTTCATCCGCTCGACTTGCGTTTCTAAAGCGTGGAACCGCTGAGTGCAGACGCTCCCCCCGCCAACATCCACCTCTTCTCCTAAGTCACAACCGATCGGTGCCGTGCCATTGGCCTCCGTCCGCCCATCCGTGCCGTCCTTGTCTGCTCTGTTCGCCCCATCCGCGCCGCCACCGTCCGACACCGTCCATTCCCGTCCATGCCGTCGGGATCAAAAGCCCATGTGTGACGGCGTTCTTGGTGGCTTCCATCGTGACGGAGAGGAACTGCTCCTCTGCCTTGGCCTCCTTCCAATCGATTTCCCGCTTCCACCATCGAGAGGATTTTGGATCGAGCGTTTTGGGTGAAAAACCGCTCGGTTTACCAGAAAAACCGTTGGTTTATCAGTTTTTAGAGTTTAAAATTTGGTTTTGAAATTTTGCTTGGTTTTGTCAAGCACCGGTGGTTTGAGCGATTCATTCGGTTTTGTAAACCGTGGCCACCACAAGAAAGAATTATTTTTCAGTCCAAGAAATTAAACCGAATAGAAGCGTCAAACAAAAAATTCGTTTTCCCATGTCGACATATGTATAAATCGAACCGTGGCCTTCGGTTAGCTTAGTTAGGTTTAGAGACAATGCCGGTGCTCTTTTTCTTTTTCTTTCTTTTTACTTGGATTATGGATTCCATTAACCGAGAGCTGACTGAGAATATAAGGTGGTCATCACTCATCAGGCCATCACATGACTCCACCCAAATCTAGAGCACATCCAAACTAGCTAGTTTATTATCAGCAATTACATTGCTCGATCGAGATTGGAACTCCACTCTAAATTTTTTTTTTGACCAACTCGACACTAAAATTCTGAAACGCCACAATGCGGGTGCTCTTACATGAATCTCAAACGGATGCTCCAACCTGAGAGCATGATCGTTTTCCGGCCCATGATTTGGTGGCTCAATAGCCCATTCACCCATTCCACCATGCCTTTAAATAGAGCTCCCCAAAACCTAGTTCTAACCCCATCCCAAATTCCTCACGCCCTCCGCCGCAGCTGTACGGGACTCCGCGACCGCGAGGTGCGATCTCCGCGGCGCCGTAACCTTCTTACTCCGAGATACTTTTCTGGCAAGCTCCTCTCTTCCATCTCCTTCCTTTGCTAGGCATCTCGTTTTGTTTTGAGCATTCTCGTTGGATGCCTGATTTTGTCCTACGTCTGATGGGAGTATGGTGAATCGTGCACTGGAGTATATTGATGAAGTGTTGTCTAGCCTTCTGTGACATGTAATTCCATTGCTACTGGTTCTCGATCCGTAGAATTTTACTGTTGCTTCGTTTCAGCTTGATCCGGTTTCGGATTTGTAATTTCATCTCATGGAACTTAAGTATCCAATTGTTTCGTCACTAGTCGTAGAGTTGTTCTGCATCTATTTGTGCTGTAGTCTATCCTGATGCGTTCACTACAGTTCCCATGGAATTGTGTAGCCTACTGCTTCTTAAATATTTTGCCCTCCCTAACCATTGAATTATGTCATGCAGCGTTTAAGACCTATCTGCAGCCATGGGTAAGGAGAAGAGTCACATCAACATTGTGGTCATCGGCCATGTCGACTCGGGAAAGTCGACCACCACAGGCCACCTGATCTACAAGCTTGGAGGTATCGACAAGCGTGTGATCGAGAGGTTCGAGAAGGAGGCCGCCGAAATGAACAAGCGGTCCTTCAAGTACGCGTGGGTGCTGGACAAGCTCAAGGCCGAGCGTGAGAGAGGTATCACCATCGATATCGCCTTGTGGAAGTTTGAGACCACCAAGTACTACTGCACTGTCATTGATGCCCCTGGACACCGTGACTTCATCAAGAACATGATCACGGGTACCTCCCAGGCTGACTGTGCCGTCCTTATCATTGACTCCACCACTGGTGGTTTTGAGGCTGGTATCTCCAAGGATGGCCAGACCCGTGAGCATGCTCTCCTTGCTTTCACTCTTGGAGTGAAGCAGATGATTTGCTGCTGCAACAAGGTATAAGTTCAGAAATTCTAAATCTGATTCCTGAGCTACGACCCTTTTAAATACGCATGCTGATCAGTCCAGATTCATGCATCTGTATCTGTGCAAAATGGTACTATGGTATTTAGTAATCTGGGAATCCGAGTAGTATGCTTAATGTGATTGTCATGTTGTAGTAAATTCCATTGCTTGCATACTGGTTACTACAAATCATGAACAATAATAGTTAATCATAAATCCGCAGCCTTATACGTTGGTTGGGGAGTTTCTAAGTGTGATGTATACCATTTTAACTACACCTTTTTTTTTGGGTCTAATGCATGCTGTCCTTGTACTATGCGTTGTGTTTCTATTATTATCACTAGGATGCTGTCCTTCTGTATAGTTTGAGCTTCATATTACAAATAGGTATCCTTTAATTTGTGGTTTATGCTATATTCTATATATGTCTGCCTACCCTCTTGTACCTGTTTTTTTGCAGTTTTTTTTTCCCCTCTACAAACAAGCTTATTCCATGAAATACATACAACTGAACAATTAATTTTGATTGATGTGCGCATCACCTATATCATGTTATTAATGGTAAAGTTTTGCTGCTGTTCTGTTTATAGATGGATGCCACCACTCCCAAGTATTCGAAGGCCCGTTACGATGAGATTGTGAAGGAAGTCTCTTCGTACCTCAAGAAGGTCGGCTACAACCCTGACAAGATCCCCTTCGTTCCCATCTCTGGATTCGAGGGTGACAACATGATCGAGAGGTCCACCAACCTTGACTGGTACAAGGGCCCAACTCTGCTTGAGGCTCTTGACCAGATCAACGAGCCCAAGAGGCCTTCGGACAAGCCCCTGCGTCTCCCCCTTCAGGATGTGTACAAGATCGGTGGTATTGGAACTGTACCTGTTGGTCGTGTCGAGACTGGTGTCCTCAAGCCTGGTATGGTTGTGACCTTTGGTCCCAGTGGCCTGACCACTGAGGTCAAGTCTGTTGAGATGCACCATGAGGCTCTCCAGGAGGCCCTTCCTGGTGACAACGTGGGTTTCAACGTGAAGAATGTTGCTGTGAAGGATATCAAGCGTGGGTATGTGGCCTCAAACTCCAAGGATGACCCCGCCAAGGAGGCTGCCAGCTTCACCTCCCAGGTCATCATAATGAACCACCCTGGACAGATCGGCAACGGCTACGCCCCTGTGCTGGACTGTCACACCTCCCACATCGCAGTGAAGTTTGCTGAGCTGCTGACCAAGATTGACAGACGATCCGGCAAGGAGCTTGAGAAGGAGCCCAAGTTCCTGAAGAACGGTGATGCTGGTATGGTGAAGATGATTCCCACCAAGCCCATGGTTGTGGAGACCTTCTCCCAGTACCCTCCTCTTGGTCGTTTTGCCGTCCGTGACATGAGGCAGACTGTTGCTGTTGGAGTCATCAAGAGCGTTGAGAAGAAGGACCCCACTGGCGCCAAGGTGACCAAGGCTGCTGCCAAGAAGAAATGATGTGTCTGGTGGTTGATTCTGTGCCTGCTTTTGGGATACATAGATGCTTTACTATCACTTAAGTTTTGTCTAAGGCCATTGCTGTTACTGCGTGAACTTTTAAGATCTGCAGCCAGTGTGTCTCACCGTTCATGTAATATTTTGATATTTTGGCTTCAACAATTGGATGCTCTTAGTCTTATTTGTGCAATTAATGTTAAATGCTAGTCTTTAGTTATGAGTATCTCGTTGCTTCATACTATGTTATTTCATTGATTCTTCTGGGGGTTTGGTAGCCGAAGTTCTGCCTGTCTGAGGAATGAGGTCAGTTGCGTCTTCTGCAGCCATGTCTATTTGTCTTGAAGTTTTGATCGTCTGTATGTTCATTTTTGTTTAGTGCGCTCAAGTTAGCTCTGAATCTTACTGGCCCTGTTTCATCGTTAGTATTGTCATAATGTTTCGTACACTAAAGCAGCACACTGTTAGTGGCCTCTAGGTGGTGCATAAACCTAATCTATACATTTGTGTTCGATTGCGGTTGCGGATGATTAATTATCGAGCTATAGATATCTGCAGCCGTGCCATTATAGGCTAGTTCTGCTATGCAAGAAGAAACAACGAAGCTTGGATAGAAATCAACACTGCATAATTCGATTCGTTGGGAAAACGTCACAAAATATAACACTGGCTGCACCAAAAAAAAAAAAATGCAAGTGAAACACGCAATCAACTTTTCTTTATAGAAGATAGAAAATGGTCATAAGATCACAAGGTGCACCACCTCTCACAATAAGCTAGAATATTTAGTTCTCCATGTCACCCTTCTCGGATACTAAATCTTCAGGGTTCATCTTAAGTTCTCCATCTTTCGCTTCTGGCGAAGCCAGCGGCTGAGGTTGCCGGGGTCGGCAGCATGGTAAGCAGTGCTTTTCTATAGGTTTAGCAAACTTCGTCGGGGTCGCACGACCCTTGTCACCCTTGCGACCCCAATACTAACACATAGCTTCGCCTTCTCAGATACTCAATCGTCAGGGTTCTTCAGCAAAAACTCCATTATGCAAAGTCATTAGCTCCATGCAAAGTGTGTCTGCATCATGAGAAAGATGAAATTTCACCGTCCACAAGAATCACGAGAAATACTACAGATTTGCTAAAGCAACAATACTATGATCAACGGTTGTATTATGTATGAGAAATCAATTAGGAACGCAAGCGGTCTAGAGAACTAAACAGAAACCCATGCTGTTGATGTTTAGTCCTTGCTGCATCTCTTCTTCTGTTTGTTCAGGGTAGATGTATTTTCAGAAGCATCACATTATGCTTTCAGATTGAAAGTTGATATGAATATTCTTAAACACAAACTCTATGCCTCTAACACATGAACAGATTTTGAGTTATTGTGCTCTGATTATTTCAAATGGCAAATGTGCAGGTGCTTTGATATCCTGCTGCTAATTTTCACGGATTGTCAGAATATTAGGTTTTTATTTTTTTTTAAAAGCCTAAGCTATAGAGTAAAACCGTTGCACCAAGCTAGTATCTTGAAACAATTATGACTCATCGAAGTACTGAACTGTAGAGGAACTATAATAAGGAGGACACAATCTTTGACAGGAAGCAGATAAAAATTCTTCAGGAAGAGATGCTGTACTTTTGGGAGTGACACTTTACAAGCACTTAAGTTCATGTTGGAACGTTCACCTGTCTGAATATTCTACTGAGTGTGGGCAAGCAAAAGTTTGTTCACATCTGAATATATATTGAAATTTTCAGATAATGTCGAAACATGAGTACAGTTCAAAATGAAGAAATCTGAATGAACCATTCTGAACAGATGCATCTGCTCTTTAATTCTACTTATTCACCCCTAGCTAAAAGCGGTTACAAGTCAGATTTGTGAGCTCCGATAGAAGAAAGGGTGCGTTTGGGGAAATACGAAATGAAAAGAAAAGCGAGTCGTAACACGGCACGAAATTTTTTGAGCTTCAGTCAACCGTAATTTTGCTTGACACATTGAGCCCAAATCATAGTGTCCAGTTCAGACCAAACGAAGGACAACTGCCTGTCGAAGTAATTATCAAAAAAAAAAAAAAAAGTGGGCCTGTCGAAGCAGCCCACCTTCACCATACACCAGCCAATGTTCTTTGGTTTATTCACCACTTTTCCTGTACAACAAGGCGAGTTGACAATGACCACTTCAGCATCATTCCCTAGACCTCCTCCATTTTACAGTCTGTAGACTCTGTACAATAGTACAGCTGTAGAAGGCTTACGAGCAGGAACCTCCGGGCTCCGACCCCCATTTGATGGCAAACTCCACCACCGGTATGTTGCTTATCTTATTCTTTTTTTTTATCATATCACTTTCTTTTAGATAATGTGTGCTGATTGTGAGGATCAAAGTGTTCGTCAGCTTTATGCCTTTATCCTTTGTGACAGCTTCCAATGGCTGGCTTTTTTTATTTTGTTGCTTGATGTACTAATTATTATGGATTAGAGCTTTGGTTCTATCGGCTCTTCGTGCTTTCGGGATGATGTGCTTGTAATAAGGTACATCTATATTGATTTATTGATGCAGAGGCTGAAATATCAGCTTAAATTTTATGGCTATATGGTGATATGGCAAGCTAGTTGCAACATGTATGTAGTACCAAATAGTAGTTCCTACTGTTACTTGAGGCGTCGAATAAATTGTCTTTGATTTAACTGGCTGGCTCTTTGGGGCAATGATAATTTCATACTTCAAAAAAGAGGTAAGGACCCTCCGTTTTTCGAACTGGCTGATATTTTAGTGGCAATACCATGTATATATGCTCTGTCTAGTTTAGTTTTATTGATGTTTACGACGACAAAAGGCAACTGAGTGTACAAACATTAACAATCACGAATGGATTGTGTCAAGATATCACTTCTATTTTTCACAACTACGCAATTTTTGTAACTAGCACAATCATATCGCATTGATATTCTTAGCCTTTTGTTTTTTTTACTGATGCAACTGCAATGCAACTTTGGTGTAGTCAAAGAAACAGGTATAACTAGCAATTGCGATTTGCAAGATTAAATGAGCGCTTAAATACTACTATTTGCTATCGAGCTATGAAATTAATTAATTAATTAATTAATTGCACCTCATCGCTGTTCATCTATATTGATCTTTGGTAATAAAAACAGATGTTTTGTATGGTATCATGTATGGCTACTTAATTACATGTTGTGAGTAACTTTCCTCTTGCAAGAAAACTTGGCACTTGATTTTTCATTTTCAATTCTTCTTGTGTGTACTGTGACCGTACAATGCTAGTGATCCGACAGCGCTGAGTATATCCTTGCACGCAACTCATATCCTGTGGTTATCTTGGTTTGCTTTTGGTCTCTATTGTAATATGTGGTGTTCCAGCTTTGATCAGTGAATGTATGTTCCAGATTTTGATGATGGAAACTAACATACTCCAGTAGTACAGCTACTTTGATGGGTTAGCTATCATTCTTTCTGTTTTCTTCCGTGCTTTGTACTTGAGTGTAAGTTTTTTTTTTGGCGGATAACTTGAGTATAAGTTCATGTTTACAATTGTTTCATAGCGTATTTTATGTGAACTCATGGAATTAATATTTCTTTGAACTATTGCTCCATATAATTCTATAATTTATTATCACCTGTTTTTGAAAAGAAATTATGAGTGATAGCGGCAAAGAGGAACATAATAAGTGGAAATTACCCCTTTGGTGAAGTAGTGACATTCCCCTCAAATGAGGGTTGATAGAACTATTTCTATGAAACTTACAAGCATGAATATATTTGTTCTTAGCCTCACTCTGAACTTTTACCCTCAGGGATAAGAACATAATTGTCCCTTTCTTTAATTGTACACATACCAATGTACATTTTTTTTTGAGCCAAACATACCAATGTCTAATGTCTATCTAAACCCTTAAAGAACCAGTTTGGAGAAAAATCAATTTTACCCTGCCAGATTACACCCACCTGTATACCCACCGTTGATTTAGATCGTACCTTCCTTAAAAACCGTCCGATCCTGCAAGGCTAGGTGGGTCCAATCAGGGAGGGGACAAGGGGACGGGACAAATGTCATTGCTCAGTACAAAAAACGGGACAAAGTCCCCTCCGCACCTTAATTTTTTTCACCGTCAAAATTTGCTACCCATGCAGCTCCCGCATCCTGGTTGGACGTGGGTCAAGGTTTCCAACGCACTCTGATTTTTCCAACGCACTCTGAAATTTCCAACGCACTCTGAAATTTCCAAACATAGGCAAGCTCCGCACCTTAATTTTCCATTTGGTTGATACCTGGTTTTAATGCGAGGCAATCACGCAGCAGCTCCTTCCAAACATATGCAAGCTGGTTCCTTCCAAAAAAATGGATTTTCCCATACCACCGCAGCAGCTCCATCTTTGGGTTCTTTTCAAAATATTTTCCATAGTGGTGCCGATCGTTGGTGACTGATCGCCGTGCTGGCCGTCGACCATCGCCGTGCTCGCCGTCGTCCATCGCCGTGCTGGTGGATCGCCGTCGTCCAGGTGACCAAGTTCCATCGTGGTGCCGATCGTTGGTGAACTGATCGCCGCGGAGGAGGCTGATCGTCGTCCATCGCGGTGCTCGCCGTCGTCCATCGCCGTGCTGGTGGATCGCCGTCGTCCAGGTGACCAAGTTCCATCGTGGTGCCGATCGTTGGTGAACTGATCGCCGCGGAGGAGGCTGATCGTCATCCATCGCCGTGCTGGCCGTCGACCATCGCCGTGCTAGTGGATCGCCGTCGTCCTGGTGATGTACCCGACTTAGCTCCCCTGCCGTGTCTGTTCCTGGGATCGGCAGCTTCCTTCTAATTGGTGTAAATAATTTTGCTCCCCTGCCGTGTCTGTTCTAGAGTTCATGCCTCGCTGCATGGTTTCATCTCTTTTATTTTCAGTTAGGGGTTGCCTCGCTGCAGGGTGTCTGTTCTAGATGCAGACATGCAGTTAAATGCAGCTTGATACATTCTGATTGGCGGGTTCCCTGTACTTTCCAGAGGTTTCGAATTTTTTTTTTTGCGAGGATCCTGAGGTTTCGAATTGGTTGTCAGTTTGAATTGGTTTCCTCGCTATTTGTTTGGATGCTACTGTCGCTGCATTTAACTGATTTATGTAATGTGGCTAATTTTCTTTGGGCTTGTTTTAGATTCATTCATTATGGTCAAACGTAAAGCTGGTGATCAGGATCATGACGAGACGCCACTAGGTGAATGCAGAAACGTCAACGGCAATGGAGAGCAGTGTATGTTCACATATCCCATGAAAATTAACCTTGTACAGTCTTTGGCCTTCAGTCTTTTCACTATGGGCGTCTTTCAGGTGGGCATGGAGGCAGAAATTTGATTGGTGTTGCATCTCCTACAAAATCGCCAGCAAAACTAAACAAGACATCTTCCCTGCGTCGACCTCTTATTGATTGCAGAAATATCATTTCAAATGGTTGCTGTCTGTTATTTTATTTAGCATGGTTACAAGATTTGTTGTTTTTTCCAATGCGTGGTATGAACAAGGGCCATCCATGTGCTTATTTTTTTTCAGGCGAGAGTTGTGGACAGGTTAGCGAAGAGCTCGTGGCAAAACGACAAAAAGAAACTGAAAAGAAACGTCAGTACCGCGGCCGAGTAAAGGTTGAGTTGGAGAATTCCGTGCCAGGTACTGGTTGATCTAAACATTCTTGTAGCACATCAGTTTTATTATTTGCATGCAGGGATGGTGTGCATATGCTTTTTTGTGTATTTTTTTGCAGATGGGGAACTTGCAGCAAAACGTAAAAAAGAGGCTGAACGGAAGCGTCAGTATCGTGCACGGAAAAAGGCAGAGTTGGAAAATTTTGTGTCTCCGTCTATCAGCTCAACGGTTACAAATCCTACTATGGTTTTAGGTGCCATCGACGAACCATGCACGATGAATAACCAGACAGGTTTCTATTTGTCGGGGATCAATATTTGGCATAAAATATTTATTCCCGAAAGAACGATGAGTCTCAGTTGGATGAGTATCGCCTCGCCCGACCCCGTCTGACCGGGGTCGGACACCTCCGCCTAGCCCGACCCCCAGCGACCGGGGTCGGGGCGCGTCCGCCTCGCCCGACCCCCGGCGACCGGGGTCGGGGCGCGTCCGCCTCGCACGACTAGCAGGCGCAGGCTGCTAGTCTTTTTCCTCTCGACCCCCTGCAGCGCACAGGCTGCTGCCTTTTTCCTCCCGACCCCCTGCGGACAGGTCCGAAAACCATGTCTCTGGGGCCCGTGTCGGAGCAGGTAAGCTGGTAGTCCGCGATCATTTAATTTGCACAACGTGGCAAGTACTGCGGACTGCACCGGCTCACTGCAGCGAGAGTGACGACCGGCATGCCTACCTGCTTCTCGCATCATCTACAGCCCCTAGGATCACTCCAAGTCAAAGGGAAAGGGCAAAGCCATGCATGATAAGTCACTCTCACGTGTCCTCTCTTACCTTTTCTCTCTCTCTCTCTCAGTCTACGCAATGCTACACTATCTCTTTCTCTCTCTGTCTCGCAGGCACATGCATGCATCTATACACGTATACTTTTCCTCTTCGTGATTACTGGAATCGCACCCGGCAAGCCGGACTGCCGTGCGCAAGGGTCGGACAGCCTCGTCCGACCCCTTGTCCATCTCGCCCGACCCCTGCGTAGGGGTCGGGCAGCCTATCTCGTCCGACCCTTAGGGTCGGGGCGCGCCACCGCCATGACAAGACAACCCACACTTCAATAGTTCAACACTATATATGCAGTACACAGTGGTACGAAACACTGTGTCAACTGCTTCCCTTTTTCAGATACAGCTGCCGTCATGAACAAGGACCAGGACAGTGGGGCCGGTGACATTGACCGAAGCCTCTCCCGCCTTCCCTGGACTCTCTCGCTCTCTCTGATGTATTTCTTTTTTATCTCTTTCACCACACTGTGTAAACCTGCTCCCCTTGACTTATAAAAGGGGAGGCAGGGCTCCTTGCGGAAAAGAAAAAAAATGACGAGAGGCTCTGGCCTCCGCCATTCACGCACGAACACAGAGACTTGGGAAGCTTTCCCTCTCTCGCTTGTTTGTACTCCCATTGCAAACTATAGCGAAGCAACACGAGCAGCTCGAACTGGACGTAGGGTCTTACACCTCAGGGTGGCCCGAACCAGTATAAATCCTTGTGTCCGCCTAGCTAACCATCCAAGCTCATACGCGCAACCCCCGCAATTTATTTGCCGGTTTTTAGAACACCGACACTATTAATCATTGTTTCTACTATGCATAGAGGGTTTACTTGTTTAGATTTCTGGGAGTTAGATATAAGAATATGTCCCAACTGGTTTTGGTTTTTCATATAGGTTCGAACTAGCCAACGATAGCTGCAGACACACAAGCCACGTTTGATGCTGTAAAAGTGGGAAATTGTGGTCCGGTGGATGTTGACGATGAAAGCTTCATCGGAACAACGATTGGCGTCCTTCACCATCTGATGGACTGCAGAATGTTGATAACATTAAGTGTCTTGGCATCAACGAATCACAAAGGGCCAGATGGCGTGATAACACACAACGTTACCAGAAACGTAAACAAGAACAACAAAATTCAGGTGCCAAACACTATTTTCCTTAATTTATTTTTCTTTCACATCCAGACACGATCTAATGTTTTTTTGTGATTTTTTTGTTGCAGCAAATCTAGCTACCGCAAGTGAATTGATGAAATCTCGATTGCAAAGCACCAATGCCACACTCACAGATGAGATTCATGATCCATCTGTGATAGATTTAACTTTGACATGTAGCCCTAATGCTACAGTAGCACCTGATTACACACATGGTACCAGTTCTCCTTTTCTTTTCCTAGCATTGCGATGATTTTCCTAACCAATGGTGGTCTTGAGTCGATGCCGCGCGTATGTTTAATTTGTCCAGACCACCAAGACAGAATGGTCGATGAAGATGCCATAATGAAACGTAAAAAGGAGACTGAAAGGAAATGTCAGTATCGCAGCCGGAAACGAGGTAGCGTCACGCTAGAAGAAAAGAACATTGAATTTCAGCGTCGATATCGTCAGCGAAATTCAATGCAAAAACGGATTAATCCAAGTGGTATGTTGCTGTCTGGATCTTGGAGAGTATCATAATGAAATATTCGTATAATAAAAGTTGTCTCTATGTTTGCAGTTGGGACGTCAGGAAATATAAATCCTTCGTTAGGTACGGGCGAGCATACTCGTGTTAGGTACGGGCGAGCATACTCGTGATACAAATGCCGTGTATGATTCTGGTATTTGGGATCCGGATGCATCAGAACGCCCGGGATTCGGTAATCTAACATGGCCTTTTCTTTGTAATAAATATATAGAGCTGCAATTACACGTTATTGCCAGTCTAACTTTTTTTATATATGTATGACTCAGATGAGGAGAACTTGGAGACTCATAAGCCGATAGACGACGACATCGATGATCCTTTTGCTGATGACGAGGGCCGGGTTTTCTTCAGACCTGGTATATATAAGTCCATAGGGTTAAATTTGAATTGCCTCTCGTTTTCCTTTTCTAAACTTGAGTCGTTTTGTATTTGCCTTTGCTAGACGTGCAATACAAGTCATATCGAGTTAACGGGCAGGATGGAGGTGCTGAAGGGAGGCCCGATCCCTATGACTATGTTTATCACAATCTCCCGAAAAAACATCATGTTCTGGGTCACGCACCGGACTGCGAACACTGTGGCGCCAAGAGGTTCCCTGGTGAAGGAGCGGCGTTCTGTTGTAGGGAGGGAATGGTTCGCATTCATATTCCCGAGGTGCCTGCAGAGCTGAGAAGACTTTACACAAGCCAATCAGACAGAGATGCCAAGTGGTTCAGGAACAATATCCGTTACTTCAACTCTCATTTTTCATTCACTAGCATGGGTGTCAAACTCGACCGGCGATATGCTACCGCAGCAGGAACCGGGATCTATACATTTAGGATCCAGGGTCAGATATATCACCGCCTAGATCAGTTGTCGCACGGAAACTATGCTGCTAGAAATATGCAGTTGTACTTTTATGACAATGAAGATGATTTTGCACACAGGGTAAAGCGATCACCGCACCTGGATCTTGGGTTAATAAAGCTGATTGTACGTATTCTGGAAGGGAACCCTTATGTTGGGACATTCAGGAGTTTGGGGTCCAAACCAAACCTAGACGAGTATAGAATCGAACTCAACACAAAGATTGATGTGGACCAGAGGAGATACAATGCACCGATAGCTTCTCAGGTTTCAGCCATATGGTTGGAAGGTAGTGACCCGAAGAAAATGTTTGAGAGGAGTGTTATGGTCTGTGGAGTATTAAATCGACCGGTTTATATTAAGGCTTACTATGGGTGCTATGATCCTCTAGCGTATCCTTTATTTTTTCCTGGCGGCGAGGCGGGCTGGAATGAAGAAATATTGTATGATGAAACTAAAAAGAAGAAAAAGTCTGGCAAAAAGAAAAATGATGTTCAAGGTGTGTCGCCGTTCATGTTACAGTACATATATATAACCAGCCTAATAACTTATCTTTTATTTTTCTAAATAAACTAATAGACTAATCTCATGGTGTTTCTTTTGTGTTGACATGGTAGACCCGCATGAAGCTTTCCCATCCGCGATGGACATAGACGACGAAGCTGAAGCAGATGATCGCACTGGGGGACAAGGTTGCTATAATAATATTTATTTAGTGATACAATCTCATAACTATGTTCATGTTCTAATAGTGCATACAACTAACTTGTTTATCTGCTACTGTCCAGGTGGTGACCTAGAATCCAATAAGAAGTCTGTGAGCGCTAGAGAGTATTATGCTTACAAGCTTCAAATCAGACGTGGGGAGTTCAATGTTTTGTTTTACGGTAAACGACTCCTGCAACAGTGGCTCGTAGATATGTACATTAAGGTGGAGTCTATGCGTCTTAATTGGTACTCTCTCCCTGCCCACCAGAAGATTATTTGAGCCGACCTATATCAGGTACTTATTCACATTTCGAAAATTGAGGCTACTGATAAAGGGGATGGGCAGCAAGCTGTTATTTTTAACCTTCACATAGTTCCTGATAACCGCTTACTTGTCTGGTTGATTGATCACTCATGATGCTGATTTTTCTTAAATGCTTTTCCAATGCATATATATTAGGCGGTTGGTATTATTTTTCAGTGACTAAGGAACCATTTGCTATATAGGTTAAAAATGTGGTACTGGTCGTTTAACATGTTTAACTCAAAACGGTGATTTATTGATAACACTGAGCAAAACAATTTAAATAGACGTTTGGTATTATTTTTAAGTAACTAAGGAACAATTTGCTATATTCGCTTACATATGTTACCTGCAATTTGCTTTTATTATGTTACCTGCAATGTGCTCTGTTCTTGATGAAAATGATTATAAAGTCCTATACTGCTGATAAAAAAAGTAATTTTACAGATTGCAACAAGTGGGTGCAAAACGATTATTCATGTTTAACTGGCCTACTAACACATTGTATCATACATGCCTAAAGCTACTGTTGCTGCTACCCTTTTATTTTTAAGTACATAATATATGCATCTCCTTACTTGTGTTTGTTATTGTAATTTTCTCTACTAACTTGGGATGTACCCATACAGGGAGTTCTGGACACTCTTGCAACCGGGGAGGCAAGGGCATCACTGACTGGCAAAAGAATTGTGCTACCTAGGTCAATGACTGGTTGTGACCGTGATGTGCAACGGAGGTACCTTGATGCAATGACCTTAGTGCAGCGTTACGGGAAGCCAGATTATTTCATAACTATGACATGCAATCCGTATTGGCCAGAGGTGATCCAGGAGCTTTTGCCAGGCACGAGTTTACAAAGCGAAACTGCGAGATTGTGAGGATTTTTTGGTTAAGAAACAACATTTTGGTGAGGTTGCTGCCTATGCTCATGTCACTGAGTTCGAAAAGAGGGGTCTGCCACATGAGCATTTCTTATTGATTATGAAAGAAGGGAGTAAGCTAAAATGTCCAGATGAGTATGACAGCAAAATATCAGCTGAAATCCCGGACAAGAAGAAGTACCCGGTTTTGCACGATCTTGTTTGCAAACACATGATGCATGGCCCTTGTGGTGTTCTCAACAAGGATTGCCCATGTATGATAGATGGAAAATGTCGGTTTCGTACCCTCGCCAGTTTTGTGAAGCCACACAGCAGAGGAATGACTCATACCCAATATACAGGCGACGGGATGATGGACAGGTAGTTGAGCTCAGAAACGGCAAGTTGGACAATCGATGGGTTGTTCCCTACAACCCCACTCTACTTATGCGGTATAATTGTCACATCAATGTGGAGATCTCCTGCAGCATTAAGTCTGTCAAGTACCTCTACAAGTACATCTACAAAGGCCATGATCGTGCATCTTTCTCACTTGACAAGTCAGAGAATGAAGATACCGTGGTTGATGAAATCAAACAGCACCGAGATGCAAGATGTATAACACCGCCAGAGGCTGCATACAGGCTGTATCGGTTCCCTCTCTACTATGTCTCGCCTCCTGTTTTACAACTATCGATTCATCTTGAGGGGATGCACATGGTTTCATTCAAATCAACCTCTGACTTGAATGAAGTTGCCAAAGACCCAAAGAACCAGCGAGCAATGTTGACCGAGTGGTTTAAGACCAATGCGGCAGATCCCAGAGCGCGGAAATTGCTGTACATACAGTTCCCCGAATGGTATACTTGGAATAAATCAAAAAAGCGTTGGAAATGGAGAAAACAACGAGCTCAAATTGGTCGTCTTGTACATGCAAGCCCATCTGAAGGGGAGCGGTACTACCTTCGGCTTTTGTTGACCCATGTGAGGGGAGCTACGTCATTCAAGAGTTTGAAAACTGTTGGTGGAGTAACATATGAGACCTTCCGAGAAGCATGTGACCGTGGTGGACTTCTTCTATCTGATTCTTATTTGGACGATACCTTAACAGAGTGTGCTATATGGAAAATGCCTAGCTCGTTCCGACAATTATTTGCTATAATCATGGTTTTTTCTGAGGCAAATAACCTTCGCAAGCTGTGGGAAAAGCATTTTGATTCACTGTCTGATGACTTCCGGAGGACAATTACTGATCACCATGAGGTGGAGCAGCGGGTACTCTTGGATATTGAGCGATGTGTCCAATCAATGGGCAAGGATCTCGATGGCTTCGGCCTACCCAAGTTGGACGAAAAAGGTAAAGCTTTGCCCACAATCATCGAGTTTTTTCATTTGATTTCTTTGCCTATCATAAATAAGATCTGGGATACCGACATACAGACAAGTGGAATTTTTTAGAATGTTTGTTTATATAATCTCATTTCTCACAACCTGTAGCTACCAACCCACTCCACATAATAATTAAAAATAAGCTCTCTGTCAAAATGTAGCTCTGTTTAGCAGAGTTCACAGTTTGGCACAGATTGCCAAGTATTATACATTTTAGTAACCTGAATTCGTGATGTTCTAAATGCTCAGTTTGGGTGGAGTCAACTTTTTTCACATTTTATAGTTGATTGGTCATACAACAGTTCATTTGAAACTGTCTACCTGGTGCCTTCCTATCAGTGAAACAAAAATTTAGACTAGAATATTTCAATGTGAGTTTGGTTTTCTATTATGGCACCATACCCTTAACAAGTATATGTAGCCTGAGAATTTGCATTTCGGTTTGCCATATGCTCTGTTCAGTTTGAGATTGTCAGATAACATGGGTTGTGTTCTTTACGGTAAAAAATTGCATGTCTCTTCATATAACATTCAGCTAGAAAAATAAAACAACGCAAAAGCTTTTGCATTCATGAATAAATAACTATCAGTACATAGCTGTTATGATTTAAGATTGTCTCTTAGTGACTATGCTATTTTGGTCACGTAACAAATTGACCTCCACCCTGATTAGTAACTGACAAAATAGTAGCTGACACATTTTTATTTTCATCGGTTGTCTGCTATTTCCCATCCTGGTCAGTCTGTATCATATACCTAATGCTCAAATTTGCATTTCAGTTTGACATGTCCTCTGTTCAAATGTATACATATATCTTTTCTTTTCATCGGTTCTCCTGATATTGCCCAGCCTGATTAGTATCTGGGTCATATATCTGATGCTAAAATTTGCATTTCAGTTTGACATGTGCTCTGTTCATTATGTTTTTGTTAGATATATCATATCGACTGATCTTGACTGCTATTCTTGCTATGTGAACACATAAATATTTATGGACGATTAATTGTTGCAATGTTTGCTAGCTACAGTCTACCATGTAACAATTCTGTACCAACAGTTTTAATTGTGTTTATTTTTCTTTATACATCTTTATACAGGACGCAAAGAAAGGGACCACTACAGGGAGTTGAATGAGGAGTATGCGCTCGGATTCGATGAAGACCATTTGAAAATTGTGCAGACACTCAACGCTGAGCAGAGGGCAGGATTTGATGAGATCATTGATCATGTGACTTCTGAAAAGGGTCGGGTGTTTTTTATTGATGGTCCCGGAGGAACCGGAAAGACGTATCTCTACAAGGCCTTGATCGCAACTGTACGTTCCATGGGTTTCATAGCCGTTGCTACTGCTACATCTGGCATAGCGGCATCTATTATGCCCGGTGGTCAGACAGCACACTCCAGATTCAAGATACCAATTAAAATCAGCGATGAAAGCATGTGCAACTTCACTAAGCAGAGTGGTACTGCTGAGCTCCTTCGTTCAGCCCGTCTCTTGGTATGGGATGAAGTTGCGATGACAAAGAGACAATCTATTGAGTGTCTGGATAGATCCTTACAAGATATCATGGGCTGCGATGAACCATTTGGTGGCAAGATTATGGTTTTTGGAGGAGATTTCAGACAGGTTCTTCCTGTGGTTCCGCGGGGAACTAGAGCTCAGATCACCAATGCCACCTTGCAGAGGAGCTATATATGGGACCGGATTCGCAAGATCAGGCTCACTCAGAACATGCGTGCACAGTCAGACCCGTTGTTCTCACAGTATCTTCTAAGAGTTGGTGATGGAGTTGAAGAGTCAGTTGGGGATGATTATATCCGTCTTCCAGAGGAGATTGTTATTGAGTACGATGAAGAGAAAGGTATTGACAAGCTTGTTGAGGACATTTTCCCTAATCTCTTGGCAAATGTCAGTGATGCCGCTTACATGAGTTCTCGAGCTATCCTATCCACGAAGAATGAGTACGTTGATCAACTCAACTCCAAGATGATTGAGACGTTTCCGAGCCCTTCCAAAGTGTTTTACAGCTTTGACTCTGTGGAGGATGACCAGATCAACAATTACCCAATAGACTTTCTAAACTCTCTTACGCCGAATGGGCTGCCACCACCTCACGAGCTGAAGATCAAGATTAATTGTCCTCTAATCTTGCTTCGCAACCTAGACCCGCACAATGGCCTGTGTAATGGCACACGTTTGGTGGTCAGGGGCTTTCAGAACAACGCCATTGACGCGGAAATTGTTGGTGGTCAGCATGCTGGTAAGAGGGTGTTCATTCCGAGGATACCTCTTTCACCATCTGAGGATTTGACGCTCCCCTTCAAATTCAAGAGGATACAATTCCCTGTGCGTTTGAGCTTCGCAATGACGATTAACAAAGCTCAAGGACAGACCATCCCTCACGTCGGAGTATACCTGCCTGAACCTGTGTTTGCACATGGTCAGCTCTATGTCGCGTTGTCCAGGGGTGTGTCACGAAAGACAACTAGGGTCCTCGCCAAACCCAATAAATTATTGGACCCTGCGGTGAAAAGCACGAAGAATATTGTATACAAGGATGTCCTAAACTCTTAATTAATGTATATTTGTACACTAATGATGTCTGATTGTAAGACTTAATTTTGTTACTGCTTACTCTGTTATTGTAAGTTCGGTTGCCTATGTAACACTCCATGGTTGTCTATCAGCCGAATAAAATATTAAGTTCTCTTGATTTGTCTCCCATCTTACGAATTGTCTCTCTAGATTTGTAACACTCCACGTGTTTTGTAGCATGTTAGACAAATAATAATAATCCTGTATAAATATTAATTTTTAGGTGTTTGTCTCGCATAATAACATACTGATGTTGTGTTGAGATCAAAGAATCAAATGAAAGGGCGTGTAAGGGTACCTTATATATGCAAGATTAATATTCAGCTTGATACATTCTGATTGATTTAGATGCAGACATGGGATATTTACTTTATTATGGAAATAAATTGGTGAATGATTTTTTATTTTCATCCTTTCCGAATTGCAAGTAAATCGGACATAACTATATGTGCCATAATCATGTACCTGGCGTGAGATATTTATTTCCTTAATCACGTGGTGAATTTGTTCCATGCATAAATATGCCAAGTTTATATTTATTTGATGTACATTCCTTGGGAGCCTGCGGGTGTGATATACTATTCCATTCACATGGAGCTTTCCAAACCATTCAACCTTTTATATATGCAGCTCCGTGAACGTCAAGAAGCCAGTGTATACTCCTATTTGCTCTATTCCCGTGCCCTGCAAGCAGCTACGTCCCCATAGAGAACCGTCCATTGAGGAATGGCCATGCCAACGCTGCCGCCGGTCGCTACCTTCGGTGGGCGGCGTCGTCGCTTGCGTACTTATTATGTTTTCCTCATCCATCTTCTGCGTCTGTACGTCACAGCCATTATTTTGCTGCCCTAATGTTTATGTTTGTACACGAATACACGAATTGAAACACTTGGATTCATTTTTGACAGTTTTGGAATACAGGTCGCATTATTTTTGCGTCGAGGAAGACTTGGAGCTTGGTGTTGAGGATGACTTCGACCTGGGACGCCGCACTGATGGCAGTGCAATGAGGATGGCATCCTACCGCCCCACACGGCTTTTGTTTGAGTACATAACATGGAGATACCGTCATATCTGATCACAAATGAATTTAAGTTCAAAAATCTGTGCCTCATATGATTATTTAAGTTCCAACTAACACAAATGATTATTTCTATGACAGTCACTTATCCGGGCATCAAGTGTTGTACCTCATATCGAACTAGACTGGCACTGCTCCGACAACATCTGTGCCTGAGGTGAGCTCAAAAATAGTTGTTATGCTACTGAGACATTAATCAATTGCTACACGGCGTGAAAATCTAATTTTCTTCTTCCTTGCTACCTGTTTGTACGACGGACCACATTTGCGTAGAGAGTTTATAGCTGCACTTTTGACATATCCTGGAAACGGTGCAAGATATGTCATACCTGAGCGAATTCGCAACGCCCTTGAGCAAGTGGTACCTGAACAACAGAGGAAATGATGGAGGGTCAATTGTCCTCTGATACGCTTCACTTGAAGCTATACATGAGAGTAGACATTATGTAAAAATAATTTGGCACTGTGACATGTAAACTTGCGATTGTTGGATAATTTTTTTTAGCATCATGCATGTGGAGTGAATTTTCCTCACTACTTACATATTATTGTTGAATTATTATTATGGTCAATAGTGCACTCGAAAATAGGTACATCAATGAACGTACACGCATTTTGTTCTTTACCACCAACTCGTTTAAGTGATGTCGGTATTTAGTTTTTTTTGTTGCAGTACTCAGCATCGTTTACCACCAACTCGTGGGAAACGTCTATTTTGTAGCAAATATACGTGAGCACAAATATACAGGAGGCCAATTTCTGCTCTGATCCTCGTTTTAGTTTACCACCAATTTCTGATCTAATTCCAGGCGGATAGAATAGCCCTGCAAAACACAGTAAAGGAGCTCTGAGAATGCCATATATATTGGAGCACAAATATAAAGGAGTTCCAGTGAATTCAGCTACCCTGTTTATGGTAGTAAATAATACGAGTAATCTGTTTCCATATACAGAAAACGAACGTGCCAAACTTTCACTACGTTATATATGGACTAATTATATTATGGACTTCTGCCCATTATTGTAGCGACATTTTTGATTGAGTACCATTTATAAGACGTTCAGTATTCTTTGCCTATATATATGTCTGCTCACGTTGAAAATAATTCTTTCACACCACGTCTCATCACACCAAAGGAGAAGAAGGGAGAAGAAGATAAAGGTATGCGCTACTTTTCTCTAACTTCCGTCAAGATTTGCCTCGAGCTGTTGATTTATGCTTCGACGTCCTGAACCTGCTCTGATCTTCAGGTTCGACCCTGCCTCATCTTCCTCTAAGCTGCGGTTCCAGGTGCGATTTCATTCATCACCGTAAATTTTATACATGCGCAATTTCATATACATGTCATGTAGTAGTTTATTTTTGTTGATCATATAGGAGGGTATATGAGAGAGGACCGTCATATTGACATATAGAGAACATGCCAAGTGGTGCCCTCCACTTTCAAATTTAGTTGTGCCTCCTGTTTTATTTTTCATAGTAGAGCCATGCTTTCTTGGATTTGAACTTCTGTACAAACGAAACATGCAAGTAAACTTGTTATCGTGCAGAACATAAGGGCTTGGAAATAGTCAGATTTTGTAATATATGTACATTCTTCCGTGTTTATACATGCTCATCCATTACAAATATTGGCTATTTAAATAATTTATGACAAAAATTGATTCAAAGTACCTATTCTGTGCTAAATAAAATTGGCTTTGTACGCATCACCGTTGTTGTTGGATGCGGCGATATGTGGTTCAGGAACCCTATAAATTATTTTTTTGAATGAATATATGTGATTTTACTTCATCTAACTGGTCTCCTTTCTAAATAACGTAGCAATGGCGGATGACAGGGTGCAACAAGGCGACGAGATGGATGAACCTGTTGTGGTGGAAGAAAACTATCCGTTAGTTCCTACCCCACATTTTATTTGGCTTAAATTCAAACTTGTTCAGATGTTTTTGCCTATGTTTGCATGTTGATGAACCCTGCACACCGGTGCTCACGTCCACGTGTTTCTCCTTTGCAGAATGATACTTTTCCGTGATATTAACCTGGATCTCATCACCAGCAAAATTAATTTCAGTGCAAAGGTCTACTTAAAGCAAATATACATTTGCACAAGGATGAAAATTACATAAGACTTATATTAGTTGATGAGGAGGTAATATCATCTCAATTGAGGTGCATTAGATATTTTACTGTACAATTATTTGCATCACCTCTTTTGATCCATAGAGGTTCAGTGATGCAAATATAATGTGGGATGGATTTTATTGCAGGGAACTAGGATGGAGGCATTGGCATTTGGCAGGACCTGTTTGGATCTGGCTCGAACAATCGTTGAAGGAGAGCCATATGATTTCATTGATGTCGTTGTTGGATATAGATATGATTTAAACTTTCTCAATGTGTTTCATGTATATGGCGCTGAATTCTTTGCAAGCATTACTTCTGAAAGCAGGGTTTCTAACTCTAGAAGACCGATAGCATATCCTCTGTTCCCACGAACATTCAGCTCGTTTCATCAAGTCAAGCATTTTGGGGCAGATAAAAACTTGACTGGTATGCTTGCCACCTTTGTTAGTTTAGTAATTTAGTAATACAACTGAGTATTGCTTCTCTAACATAGGCCGTAACTCTTCCTACAGATGTCATTGGCGTGGTTGTCTATATATCTGATGTCCACGACACAAAACGCACCTGGAGACGATCAAGCAGGCATGTCGCCATAATGAACACGTGGTACGTTGTGTATGCATTGTATCTGTGACATGCACGCCTTTCTCGTTAAATGTAATGTGATTATTTGATGCGCAGTATGCAGATTCTCGTCATCTATGTCCGCAGTCCACATATTTTGCGCCACGCTGGAGAATGCCGACCCGCGGCACAATACTTTAACACCATTGCTGCACTCCATGTGGAGAAGCGAATGAACACATATTTTGAAGTGAATACATTATTTTTTCACCATTGCCTACTTACCTCTCATATCCTCAAATTATTTAAATGCAGGTGTTCTTGTCACTACTCGATATAGCAAAATTATTTTTGAGCCCGACAGGCCAGAAGCTGAGGCAATGAGAGGTAAATATAGCAACATTGTGTTCTGGTCCATTTCATTTTTTTTACGTACACTTGAATTGGCGTTGATTTTTTTCTTTATTTAAATTGTAGGATTTCAAAGGCGTCTAACAAATGCGCCTAATCAAGCACGTCAGCTTGGTCGTGACCGCCTGAAAGATATGAATGTGCTTTGAGGATGCAATAAAATGAAGACTCTCAAATAAATATGGTCGCTATCGTTACCGACAATGAGTTAGAACTATGCGCCACATCATGTCTTTTATGTCTCAAAGTCAATTAACGTCTTTAAATTCAAACAATATCGTTATTTTATCAGATTCTCGATTTTGTCGTGTTAATGTCGAGTTGGTACTTAAATGCAATGATGTGTCAGAAGTGTGTTTTTTTATTGTACGTCTACGGTACATCATATTATTTTCTTTGTATGATAAAGTCCTGCCAAGTGAGGTCATTTGGTCTGACACGTGCGTGACGCACGTGCATTTTTACTAGTACATGATAATACTCCTGGTGCATTTTTTAAAAAAACATTATATTATGGGCGAGAAAAAACATATGTGTTATTTTTTATCGAAAAAATTTGCATCCAGGGCCTGGGGCCGATGGGCGAGCCCACCAGGCTGATTTTACGCTATGTTTTTTGGCCTATTGTGATTTGGGAGCCCATTCAGCCATTCCAAGAGACCACTATATATACCTCCCCAAAACCTATCTCGAAGCCCCCTTCCTCCATCACGCCGCAGCCAGCAGCCGCCACAGCGAGACCGGCCCCCCAGATCCGCGGCGAGCCTCGATCGTCTTCGCCCCGAGGTGGGTTTCCGCCGCCGCCGCACTTGCCGAGTTCTCTTCTCTCATCTCTGATTGCTTTGAGCCTTCACGTTCGGTTCGTTGCCTTTGCTGTCTCTGTGTGCGGAAGTGTGCTGATGCGTGCACTAGCAAATTAGCTGTTGTTGATCTTTTCTGATTTGTATGCTTATGCTCGATATCAACTGTTATGTATTGTTGCCGTTGCTGCGTGGTTCTTTGCTGCACACGAATAAGCAGCTACGAAGCACCTCCACGCAAGGCTCTGGTTTGATCAGAACTTCCAGAAATTTCGTTCAAGATTTGGTCTGGGGATAAAATTATGTACGAGAGAGAAGCTTCGGTAGCGAGTAGAGCTTTGAGCATGATTGGTTGTGCGTAACCATAAACCGGCTGATTTAGGTCTCTGCCCTTTTAATTAATTAAAAGTGAGGGATTGACGAAGTCCTTGTTTCGTAGGAGTTTTAGTGTTCCATAACATTTCTTTGTGTGCAAAGTCAACTTATCCTTTCCGATCTGTATACATCGAATTGCCAATAGTTTCGTTCCTGAACAGAAGTTGTATTGTTTCCCCAAGTTGTTTCTGATCTTTGAGTTGTCTTACACAGGAGTTAAAACTTTACTTCAGCCATGGGTAAGGAGAAGAGTCACATCAACATTGTGGTCATTGGCCATGTCGATTCCGGAAAATCGACCACCACTGGCCACCTGATCTACAAGCTTGGAGGCATCGACAAGCGTGTGATCGAGAGGTTCGAGAAGGAGGCCGCAGAAATGAACAAGCGGTCCTTCAAGTATGCGTGGGTGCTGGACAAGCTCAAGGCCGAGCGTGAGAGAGGTATCACCATCGATATCGCCTTGTGGAAGTTCGAGACCACCAAGTACTACTGCACTGTCATTGATGCCCCTGGACACCGTGACTTCATCAAGAACATGATCACGGGTACGTCCCAGGCTGACTGTGCCGTCCTTATCATTGATTCCACCACTGGCGGTTTTGAGGCTGGTATCTCCAAGGATGGCCAGACGCGTGAGCATGCTCTCCTTGCTTTCACACTTGGTGTGAAGCAGATGATTTGCTGTTGCAACAAGGTATAATTCTGGAAACTCGTATTTTAGATTATGTTTACGATCTCAGTCCATTTTAAAAGTGCATGCTGATCATTTCATCTTTATGTATCTGTACTGAATGGATCCATTGCTCTCTGTAATCCTGGTATACTGAATGTTGACAGTCAACTCACATCACAACAATGCCCATAGCTTGCATAATAACCATCTGTTTCCTACATTTTATGAATGATGCTACTTCATAAATTAAACACCTTATATGAGCTGGTCTGAAGTTTTTTATTGCAATGTATATTCCTTGTTCACGTTTTGAGTATGTTTTGAAGTTGTAGAATGCTGAAGTTATAATGCATTTAAAATGCGAACATACAAGTGTTGCAGCATTTAGTTTTCCATATAAACTGTATCATTTTCTAGGTGTTGCCACAGAGCTTGCAGGGTTTGTAAATCTTTTTATCTTGAAACGGCACCGCCATTAAGCACTTTTATCCTGAAAGATGTGCATTCGCCAGTCAAATATTAACTGTTTGTTTGATCCTCATGCCACCTGTCTCTAATATTATCTCTAATATTATTGTTCTGATGTTCTTCTGCTTATACAACTTTTGATTTTTTTTCTTTTTTGAAGCCTTTTGATGCAATTTACTTGCTGTGAATCACTTGTGTAATGTAACTAATGGTAAAGTATTGCTGTTCTGTTTATAGATGGATGCCACCACTCCCAAGTACTCGAAGGCTCGTTACGATGAGATTGTGAAGGAAGTCTCTTCCTACCTCAAGAAGGTCGGCTACAACCCTGACAAGATCCCCTTCGTTCCCATCTCTGGTTTCGAGGGTGACAACATGATTGAGAGGTCCACCAACCTTGACTGGTACAAGGGCCCAACACTGCTTGAGGCTCTGGACCAGATCAATGAACCCAAGAGGCCTTCGGACAAGCCCCTGCGTCTCCCCCTTCAGGATGTGTACAAGATCGGTGGTATTGGTACAGTCCCTGTTGGTCGTGTCGAGACTGGTGTCCTCAAGCCTGGTATGGTTGTGACCTTCGGTCCCAGCGGCCTGACCACTGAGGTTAAGTCTGTTGAGATGCACCACGAGGCTCTCCAGGAGGCCCTTCCTGGTGACAATGTGGGTTTCAACGTGAAGAATGTTGCTGTGAAGGATATCAAGCGTGGGTATGTGGCCTCAAACTCCAAGGATGACCCCGCCAAGGAGGCTGCCAGCTTCACTTCCCAGGTCATCATCATGAACCACCCTGGACAGATCGGCAACGGCTACGCCCCAGTGCTGGACTGTCACACCTCCCACATCGCCGTGAAGTTTGCTGAGCTGCTGACCAAGATTGACAGACGATCCGGCAAGGAGCTCGAGAAGGAACCCAAGTTCTTGAAGAACGGTGATGCTGGTATGGTGAAGATGATTCCCACCAAGCCCATGGTTGTGGAGACCTTCTCCCAGTACCCTCCTCTTGGTCGTTTTGCCGTCCGTGACATGAGGCAGACAGTTGCTGTTGGAGTCATCAAGAGCGTTGAGAAGAAGGACCCGACAGGTGCCAAGGTGACCAAGGCTGCTGCCAAGAAGAAATGATGTGTCTGGTGGTTGATTATATGCCTGCTTTTGGGATACATAGATGCTTTACTATCACTTAAGTTTTGTCTACGGCCACTGCTGGTTATGCGTGAACTTTTAAGATCTGCCGGCAGTGTGTCCTACTGTTCATGTAATATTTTGGTATTTCAGCTTCAACAGTTGGATGCTTTGAGTCTTATTTGTGCAATTAGTAGCGTTGTTAAAGGCAAGTCATTATTTATAAGTATTTCGTTGCTTCATGCTAGTAGTGCGTTGTGATTTCATTGATTCTTCTGGGGTTTTGGTAACCGAAATTCTGCCTAAAGGAATGAGATCAGTTGCGTCTTCTGCAGCCATGTGTTTTGAAGTTTTGGTCATCTCTGTATTCATTTTTGTTTAGTTCGGGCAAGTTAGCTCTGAATCTTACTGGCCCTGTTTCATCGTTAGTATTGTCATAATGTTTAGTACACTAAAGCAGCACACTGTTAGTGGCCTCTAGGTGGTGCATAACCTAATCTATACATTGTGTTCGATTGCAAATGATTAATTATCGAGCCATAGATGACTTCTGCTATGCAAGAAGAAACAACGAAGCTTGGAAATCAACACTCGTTGGGAAAACATCACAAAATATAACACTGGCTGCACCAAAAAAATGTCCACCACAAGTGAAATGTGTAATCAACTTTTCTTTATAGAAAACAGAAAATGGCCATATGATCACAGGGTGCACCACCTCTTAGAATAAGCTAGATTTGAGCCAATGTCTGACGTGTGGCTTCTGCTTGTACGATATGATAAAGCTGACTTCTGGATAATTTACGAGTCTCACGTTAGGAGGTTCAAACTTCAAACGTTCTGTTGTCTTCGTAAAGCTCGGAATTATAGCCTGTTGCAAATGGCTTTGCGTATGCTTATGATGTCAGTCTTGGTGAATCTTCAGCCGACAAATTTCCGTCATTCCTAAAAACAAGTGACACTACCTAAAGGAAGAAATATTTCACGTAAAATCAACTTGCAAAGTTATCTATAATCATTTGTGAAGCCTTCGGATCAGGTTTTCCTTACCGCGGTAAACCGGACCGATTTTCGGAAAAACCGGTCCGGTCTGGTTTACCGGTTCTCCGGTGTTTGTTGTTTTAAAAAAATGAAAAATTGAATAAAAAATTGAATAAAAAATATGTAAAAAAATAGAGGAAATATGCAGCACAATGGAGGAACAAGAACACGAACATTCGACCATTTGACACGTGAAAAAATCGAGGAACCTTTCTAGGTTGAAAAGGGAAGAAAAAAATGAAAAATCTCTTCTTGTTTTTCTTCTTTTCGGACCGGCAACCTTCCTCGATTTTTTGGACCAAGCAGACGATCAAATGTTTGTGCTATTGTTGCACCACTGCGCTGCAAATTGTATCTATTGTTTACATATTTTTTCAACTTTTTTTTGCATTTTCCTCTCCAAACCAGTTTTCCGAAATTTGGTCCAATTTTCCGGACATTTTGACGGCTTTTCCGGTAAACGGGTCCGGTTTACCGATCGGTTTTTGATTTTCACTTCAAAATTTGGAATTTGAATTTTGTCCGATTTTCGAACCGGTTTTTCGAAAACCGGAGATCTCAGTAGCGTCCGGTTTTTCCGATCAAAACGGTAATGTAAACCTTACTTGGGATCTCCTATTTGAAGAATATACAACAGCAATGTTTATGGCCCGACCGGTCAACATGAGCGGGTCTTCTATCAGTGATCTTTAGTTATTGACAACTACACAATGTGTGATGAGCCATAGAATTTGGGCCACAAGAATTAAAAAAGGCTTCAGCTCCAACTTGCCCCTCTCTTCCAATTCCTTACAGCCAGGTCATAACCTTATGGATAGCTTATTTTATGGACTGCTCTATGGACTATTTTCACAAACACATTGTGGATGCCCTTACATTCAACTGCATCTCAATATCACACATTAAGGGCAAGCGCAATGTGAAACTGTAAAGTGGTCAAATAGGTGGAGCCACAGCAGGGTGTCTTTAGCTATGGACAAGCTCACAATGTGAATGTTGCCAGATGAGTGTGTCCAGAGAAAAATAATCACCTGCCTCCTAGCTCTCTTCCTCTATGATCACTTGCAGCCGGAAGGATATTCTCATTATATGGACACATTTTAAATGGCCTTCCAGCCGGTCCATAATATGGACACCTTTTACTATGGACTGCTTATTGACTTCTCTCACAATGTTTCAGCTAGCTTGTGCTGAATTTTTTACTCCCAGTTGACCCCTTTACAAGCACACTGCAGTTGCTCTAAGAATGATTCTGATTGGTACTGCTTACTACCAGGGACCCTACCTACGCCCTGTTCGGCACGGCTGGAGTGACTGGCGCTGGTGGCTGGCGCTGGTGACCGTTAGACACATGGTCACTGTAGCACCAGCGGGTTCCAGCCGCCAGCCGAGCCAGAAACGATGAACCGAACAGGCTGCTATTCGTCAAGAGGAGCACTGGTTACCACTCAAAACACAAATTCCACTTCAAATGATTCAAAATCTGAGAACGTTTGAGACCAACACGCCACGTGTTAGCCATGGAAGCAACAAACTTCATCTCCGCCCACCCGCGGCATCAAAGACTATCCATTCACTTTGTGGAAGACTTCATTTCTGGAAGAAACAAAACAACAGGTAATCTATAAATCAAACTACTTCCATCATAGAAAGACTTCATTTCTGGAAGGAGTTTGAGAAATTATAGTGGTTGAGTAAAATGACCATGATGTCCTTTATGAATCACTTTGTGGGTTGTTTTCGAAAGAGAGAGAGAGAGAGAGTAAAGGTGGGGCATGAAACTCGAGACGGTAGAAATAGAGTCGTTGTGGGATAAATGACTAGAGTTTTTTTTTTTTTTTGAACTGATGACTAGAGTTTTTTTTTTTTTTTGTGACGGAAGTACCATAAGAGTGCGTAATAAAAAAAAGGATTTGTGTCGAGACGTTACACAACCATACCACCATGGGCGTTTCTCGGCCCATCATGATTTGGTGGCCCAATAGCCCATTCACCCATTCCATCAGGCCTTTATATGTACCTCCCCAAAACCTAGCTCCAACCCCATCCCAAATTCCGCCGCAGCTAACCAGGGTCCAGGACTCGTCGACCGCCGCCGCGCCGTAACCTTCTTCCCGAGGTACTCTTCTCTTCCATCTCGGTTGTGGGCATACTCGTTTGATGCCTGATCTTGTGCTATGTGTGATGGAGTATGGTGAATCGTGCACTGGAGTATACTGATGAAGTGTTGATCTAGCCTTCTGTCCATCGCTACTGGTTCTCTATCCATAGAATTTTACTGTTGCTTCCAGCTTGATCCGGTTTCGGATTTGTAATTTCATCTCATAGTACTTGAAGTATCCGATTGTTTCGTCACTAGTCGTCGAGTTTTCTGACATCTATGTGTGCCGGAGTGTCGTGCTGATGCGTGCACTACAGTGCCGATGGAATTGTGTGGCCTAAGTTTGATTGCTTGATTATGGAGCATTAGAATGCTTCTATGTCGCTCCGTGTAGATCCAGTGTCTGATCTGTAGCTTTATCTGTTAATTAAAGGTGCGTCAAGTAATCTACTGTTTGTTAAATAGTTTGCCCTGTCTAACCATTGAATTATGTCATGCAGCGTTTAAGACCTAACTGCAGCCATGGGTAAGGAGAAGAGTCACATCAACATTGTGGTCATCGGCCATGTCGACTCCGGAAAGTCGACCACCACTGGCCACCTTATCTACAAGCTTGGAGGTATTGACAAGCGTGTGATCGAGAGGTTCGAGAAAGAAGCGGCTGAAATGAACAAGAGGTCCTTCAAGTATGCGTGGGTGCTGGACAAGCTCAAGGCCGAGCGTGAGAGAGGTATCACCATCGATATCGCCTTGTGGAAGTTCGAGACCACCAAGTACTACTGCACTGTCATTGATGCCCCTGGACACCGTGACTTCATCAAGAACATGATCACGGGTACCTCCCAGGCTGACTGTGCCGTCCTTATCATTGATTCCACCACTGGCGGTTTTGAGGCTGGTATCTCCAAGGATGGCCAGACCCGTGAGCATGCTCTCCTTGCTTTCACTCTTGGAGTGAAGCAGATGATTTGCTGCTGCAACAAGGTATAATTTTCAGAAATTCTAAATCTGATTCATGAGCTACGCCCCTTTTAAATTCGCATGCTGAGCAGTCCAGATTTGTCTATATGTACTAACTAGTGTTATCTTTAGGTTTCAACAATCCTGGCACCCCACTGGTATACTGAATGTTGACTGTCAAGTCGCAGTAAATCCCAATTGCTTGCATTATAGCCATCTGTTACATACATATTGCGAATGATGGTGCTTCATAAATTTAATGCCTTAAAAGAACTAGGACTGCATCTTGTATGCCTTATAGTACAGCCTGCCCTAGATATACTTTATATGTTTACGTTTAATGATAGTCTACCCTTTTGTATATGTTTATTGCTGAGAAAAACAAATATGTTCCCTGAAAGTATTGCAGTTAACCGGTAATGATGTGTTTTTTACTTTCTGTGAACATTACCTGTGTCATGTAACTAATGATAGTGCTCTGCTGCTGTTCTGTTTATAGATGGATGCTACCACTCCCAAGTACTCGAAGGCCCGTTACGATGAGATTGTGAAGGAAGTCTCTTCGTACCTCAAGAAGGTCGGCTACAACCCTGACAAGATCCCCTTCGTTCCCATCTCTGGATTCGAGGGTGACAACATGATTGAGAGGTCCACCAACCTTGACTGGTACAAGGGCCCAACTCTGCTTGAGGCTCTTGACCAGATCAACGAGCCCAAGAGGCCTTCGGACAAACCCCTGCGTCTCCCTCTTCAGGATGTGTACAAGATCGGTGGTATTGGAACTGTACCTGTTGGTCGTGTCGAGACTGGTGTCCTCAAGCCTGGTATGGTTGTGACCTTTGGTCCCAGTGGCCTGACCACTGAGGTCAAGTCTGTTGAGATGCACCATGAGGCTCTCCAGGAGGCCCTTCCTGGTGACAACGTGGGTTTCAACGTGAAGAATGTTGCTGTGAAGGATATCAAGCGTGGGTATGTGGCCTCAAACTCCAAGGATGACCCCGCCAAGGAGGCTGCCAGCTTCACCTCCCAGGTCATCATAATGAACCACCCTGGACAGATCGGCAACGGCTACGCCCCAGTGCTGGACTGTCACACCTCCCACATCGCAGTGAAGTTTGCTGAGCTGCTGACCAAGATTGACAGACGATCCGGCAAGGAGCTTGAGAAGGAGCCCAAGTTCCTGAAGAACGGTGATGCTGGTATGGTGAAGATGATTCCCACCAAGCCAATGGTTGTGGAGACCTTCTCCCAGTACCCTCCTCTTGGTCGTTTTGCTGTCCGTGACATGAGGCAGACGGTTGCTGTTGGTGTCATCAAGAGCGTCGAGAAGAAGGATCCGACTGGTGCCAAGGTGACCAAGGCTGCTGCAAAGAAGAAATGACGTGTCTGGTTGATTCTGTGTCTTCGTTGGGGATACCTAGATGTTTTACTATCATACCTAGATGCTTCACTTAAACTTTTGTCTACAGCTGTTGCTGTTATTGCGTGAACTGTCAAACGCTAGTGGCAATGTCGTTTAGGTACTATTCTGTTTTTCCGGATTCAACATTTTGATGCTCTAGTACTGATTAGCACTGTTTGCAAGTATTTAAATATATTTTCCCTGCTTCATATGAGGATATGTGCAATACGCAATCAATTTTCATTACAGGAGACAGAAAAAAAAATTGGTCTTCTAATCACAGGTTTCAGCACCTTGCACAGGAAACCAAATTCTTTAGTTTTCCAATCACGCTTCTGGGATACTCAATCTTTTCATATTCTCCACCGATAACTTTATGCACATTCATTAGCTTCTTGAAAAAGTATATCTTCATCTTGAGATATAAATATGAAAGATGTGTTTAGTTGGAGGGTTTGGAGGTCATCTCAGTATATTTGTGATGCCAATGTCACAACCTCAATTTTTTCAAGAGCTCGTATATTACAACTTTATATCATTTTTCTCTCAAACACATCTCACATTTAAATTGTAAATAGAATTGAACGTACGTAGACAAACAACTAATTTTCTCGCTTCAAGATAATCCTGTGTCAACTACTTTGCTCTATGTTTATTGCGCATCAGACCGTCGCTTTGCCATAAGCTCTATTTCGCGGCCGCCCCACAACTGCTCATTTAGACTGTCTCCAACGGAGGACCCATTTTGCAATTTATGTGGAAAATGGGTCCTCAAACTCTCAAAACCATTCTCCAACATGCCCCCCTCGCCATGCATAATTGAGTCTCCTCGCCTCGCAACCCAACCGTCGCGCGCTTGGTGAAAGAGATTTGGTGAGGGCGACGGTGACCGACGCGCGTGCGGGCGACGGCAACCGGCGGGGCAAGGCGGCGGAGCGGGCGGCGAGCTCGAGCTCCTTCCCCTACTCCTCCCCTTTCTCCGCGTCGCCCCCTCCTCCTTCCCCTACTTCGACCTCCTCGCCGAGCTCGAGCGCCGCCTGCTCCGACCCAATCTCGCCCGCCGTCGACCTCGCGAGGCCTGCTCTAGCGCGGGAGGGGGCCATGGCGGCGCGGGACGGGCCGATGCGTCGCGGGCGGAGGGCCACGGCGGCGCGCGTGGCCGCGGCGGCGCCCCTTCCCGCGGGGCCTCGGCTGGGCAGCAGCGCGCGTGGCCGCGGCGGAGCGGCGCCGGGAGGGAGACGAGGCGGCGCGGCGGCGGGAGGGAGACGAGGCGGCGTGTCGGCGTCGGCGCGGGAGCGAGGGAGATGCGGCGGCGCGAGGTGGAGAATAGTTGCTCCGTTGGAGATTGAACTTTTTGGGTGCAAAACTTTCAATGTTTTAGGTACCTATTTAATGTTTGGGTACCTCCTACCGTTGGAGATAGCCATATGTGATGCGATGTTGGCAGCTTGTCCGTAAGTTAACAACACATTCAAAGTGTTTACAAAATACGCCTGTTCTAAGATCTGTAAAATATTGTCTATCTCAACACATTCAAAGTGTTTACAAAATACGCCTGTTTAAGATCTGTAAAATATTGTCTATCTCATTTCTTTTATCAAACTAAAATAAAATATCTATCGAGATGTTTTCGTCAGTAAAAAATCCTCATGATTCCATCCAACAAAACTGAAATTGTTCCATTCGGTGCCCAGAACAAAACCTAAAACCCTATACCCTATCCATTGACGACTCAACTAGTCTCCCCGCGCCAGACAACAGAGGCACAGCTCGTTCTTTCTCCCTCCCAGTTCCTGTTGCTCGAGGGGTCGAGCGAGACCAGCACGCCGGCGGCTTCCACCCCCCAGGTGAGAGGTGAGAAACGAGATCTCCCTCGCCATCCTCTAGAAAATCCTCCCCCTTCCTTTTGTTGTTGACATTTAGGCTGGACGTAGGCGAACCGAGCTCAGCTCGGTTGGTAAGAGCTCCGGCGTGAGCTCTGCCCGCCCGGGTTCGACCCGCTGCGCGCGCACTTTGGGAGTCGGCCTGAGCCTTCCGGCTCCTCGTGCCTCTGCGCTCCCAGGCCGCCACGGTGGCACCGACGGGCCCCTCTGATGGCCCGCCTCATAAAAAAAAATTTAGGCTGGACGTAGTGGTGATGGATCGATTCCGAAGGTTTCGTACCAATCAGGAATGATATGGGGATTGGGAGGAGAGGGGTTTCTCAGCTCTGCTGGGGTTAGGTAGGGCGGCGGCCCTACCTCGCCCTATTGCTCGGTCCGCCTATGGTTTCTTGTTCTCTATCCGTAGACTGTTGCGTCGTTCTTGTTTGATCCGGTTCCATAGTATTATTCACTCCGAATATCTAATTAATTCTTCGCTTGTCGTTGAGTTACTCTGATTTTCTATTAGGAGTATTGTGCTTATGCGTGCCCTCGAGTGCCGATGAGTTTGTCTAGAATTCTTTTTTTTTGTTTAATTACTTGATTATTAAGCATTAGATAAGTACCACATCGTTCTGCGTGCATCCAGTTTCTGATCTATTTGTATTTGTTACAGTATATCGAGTAACTAACTGTTACATAGTTTGCCCACTTTCTGATCTGTTGATTTGTCTCATGCTGCAGTTTAATACTTCCCTTCAGCCGCGGAGCAGCGGCGGCGGCTTCGGCAGCAATGGCGTCGCGATTCCTCCTGCGCGGTGTGGCCTCCGCTGCCAGCCGGTCGGCGTGCGGACAAGGCGTCCCCGCTGGTCACATCTGCCAGACGCCGCTGCTGGATCCCACGACAGGCTCTTTTGGTGGCCTCGGGAGCATCTCCGCCGCCGCTCAGGTCCGTCTGTCCGTTCCCCTTCATCCCTAGCTCATCTTCCTGCGCTAACGCGACTCAAACACTAGCTCCGTGTGCCGATACCCCCGTGCAAAACAGCCCGTGTAATTCGTTTTGAAACGCGGAACCATTTCTGGTTTGTGCCATTCGTGTTTCGTTTTAAATCTGTTATGTCCTTGTGATGCACTACTGGAGTAGCTGCTAGCCTGAAACTTTCAGTTTTCCTTTTATAAGGCTGCTGAAAGTTCATATTTTTGGTACTGAAACCTTCTTGCAATTGCTAAAGTTTTCCTTTCATAGCTGCCTTGTGGTACTGAAACCCTCTTGCAATTGCTAAAGTTTGTATTTTTTATTGTATTTTTACTGCATCTGAGGTTCAGGGATTGGACAAAATTTTTGGTCGGTTCAGTTACTCAATTCCTGTGGTTGAACATAGTGGAAATATGATCCCTGAATAAGACTGTATGCGCTCTCGTTGATTCCACAAGCTCAACTACATTAAAATTTCTCTCCCAATGCCCCAGGCACTGTCAGTGTATGAAAAAGCTAAAAGGAGTTGATCACCTGTAACCTACTAGCAGCTTCAGGGTGGTTTACCTTGCAGTATCAATGCTAGCCAAAATCCTTTCATGCATGCCTCAAAACCATTTTTGGCGTGCACATTTTTTTAATGATAACACATTTAGCAACCTACTTTGAAACCCCAGATGGATCGAATGAGGGAGTCCATGTATCCTCCATCTTAGTTGAACTCAAACTTGGTTTTATACTTTTATGTGTGTCCAATTGAATGGAGAACACCAACTGACCTCTCAAGTATGTCAATTAGGAACGCAATCATCTTACATTGCACAGATCACTCTTTAATTGATAGTAAAACTATGCCAACCACTGCATGCTGTTGGACACCATATGTCCCACTGATGTGCAGCAAGAAGCATAATGATCTAGCCAGCATTTTCTTAATCTGTTCATATCGAGTTGGAATAACAAATTTAGTTAAGATTTATTCTTGCACCAAGTAGATCAGGTTGGACAAACCTTTTCTTAATTTTTTCTGCATGTAGACGGAAATGTTTTTTTTTTTGCTGAAGCAGTCACAACATTTCACATGCAGGGCCTTCGTCATTACGCAGAACTGTCCGGTCCTTGTAGGAGCGTAGCAGAGGTGGACAAAGCAGTGAGGGACTTAGAGAGAAGCTTGGAACTTGATGCACCTAAGGCAAAGCGTACTCGATCCATAGCCAAAAAAGGCGGAGAAGCCATGATGTTTCCACTACATTTTCATTACGAAGATGTGGTACGTCAGGATCTGCTGCTCAAACTGAATCACACAAATATTATGGAAATTCCTGGATTGTTTGAAATCAGATTAGTACCGAAAACAGCCTCTGACTTCAAACCCCAAATTGGAAAATTGGCTATGGAGATTTTGTGTGGTCAGAAATTCATACAGCCACAAGCAGGTCCAGCTGGAAAGTCATCTCGAACCAATCCATTCTATGGCGGCGAAAAAGATGCTGCCAGTGGCTTTGCTCGACAAACTGTTCTCCGAGGGCATGGAATGTATAATTTCTTGGTCAGGATGTTGACAGTAATGTCTATGTTGGATTCTAAGGTCGAAGTAAAGGAAAACACAATCAAATTCTTCATGGAAACTGAGTTTTGTGAATTCTCCCCTGAACTGGAAGATCATTTCGAGATCTTTGAGCATATGCGAGGGTTCAATGTGACTGTTGTCACTTCGGCCAGTAAAAAAGATGTGACTTCACTACTATGGAGTGGCTTTATGCTAAAAGATGAGGGGGAAACTAATTAAGGTAACACCGCTGATCTTTTATTCTGTTTGATCTCCTCGACGTTGTTGTTGCTTTCCTGGTTGAACCTTAAATTACCTATGCAGGTTATGCTTTTGTACTTTTGGTGGAGCTCAAGGAATGCAACATCCATCTGTTTTGTGGCCTGAATGAAGCTTTTGTGGTTCTTAATTATAGCTATCTGGAGCTCATGTTTATCACATTTATGAATTTAATCTAGACTCCAATAACCATTTTGCTTATTATGATGGTTCCTGTTGTAATATAGAATGCTGCCATGTGAGAGAGGGCTTCATTTGTTGCACGAAGGTCATATTGATAATCTTTGCTTGCAGTTGGCACAACTGCACCTGCTTTGTCAAGTAACCAACTGTTAAAACCCATTACATAATACGGTCCTTATTATGTATGGCATAGTTTTATTATGCTTGTGGTCCACTATGTGGCCGCTGTTACTTTTATGATGTCATCGATGCACTTTATGTTATGGACCAAATGGTAAATTAAATGCTGAAGATAAAAACATACATACGTGTATGTGTGAGCCTTTTGCTTGTGAATCACAAACAACCGTGGGACCAAAAAGAAGAAAAAAGCTCGAACCTGGAGAATGAATGTGATTTGTTGCCGCATGATATTGTCTAGCTGCAACTTATTGTGAAAGCTTATATTCTGGTAACATTCATCAGTTTCTGGTATAATTCTGAACTATAGCATGCATCCAGTATCCTTGCTGCACTATATAGAAACCAGGAGTGGGTGGGGGGTTCGGCAGCAAGCAATGGCGTCACGACTCCTCCTGCGCGGCGTGGCCTCCGGTGCCGGCCGATTGGCGCGCGGCCATGGCGTCCTCACTGGTCAGATCCGCCGGACGCCGCCGCTCGATCCCCTGACCGGCCCATCTGGTTGTCTCGGAAGCATTTCCGCAGCCACTCAGGTCCGTATGTCCGTTCGCCTTCAGCCCCTCACTCTCCTTCCTCTGCTAACGCGACTCAAACCCTAGCTCCTTGTGTCGATCCCCTTGTGCAGAAGCGGAACAGCTTGTATAACTCGTTTTGAAACTCGGAACCATTTCTGTTTCGCACAAGTTCGTGCTTCATTTTTGATCTGTTATGCCCTTGTGATGCTCTACTGGTGTAGTTGCTAGCCTGAATCTTACATTTTTCTTTTCATAAGGCTGCTGAACTTTAGATTTTTGGTACTGAAACGGTGAAACCTTCTTGCAATTGCTAAAGTTTGTATTTTGTATTGTTTTACTACCTCTGAGGTTCAGTTATTGGACTGAATACCTGGAAGGCTAGGAACAGATCATGTTTTGACAATAAACTCATTAAACATCCATGTGAAATAATTTGTCATGCTTGTTCTCTTCTTGTGTATTGGGCAGGATTGTACCCAGGAAATATACAGTGCATCATCAAGAAAGGCGCCGAATCCATGCTCCAGGCGGCAATCCAGGTGATGAGTAGGCAAGAAAGATGCATCATGATCCCACCACCAAGAATTGAAGGATCCGGAGAACAAGAAGACGGAGGTGGAGGCCGTGAAGCCTGAAGCTGGAAGGGGAGGACATGAATCTTCTGTGAAGCTAGTGCTTTTGTGTGCCGCAGTATGGGATGTCTGACTGTAATCGTAAGACGTTCACCAGTACGGTGATATCTTGGGACCCTACGTAGCCATCTAGAGACCTGGTAGTTATGTAGGGGGGGAGGGCGTGATGTGCGCTCTCCTGCTCTTTTTCTATTTCTCGAACCTTAATCTCTGTAAAACTGTGATCTCCGTTTCTACGGAAATGGAAGTGGAATAGTCCTATTCGGGTATTGGGCTGAATTTTTGGGTCGATTCAGTCACTGCAATTCCTGTGGTTGAACGCATAATGGAAATTTGATCCCATGGCCAAGGCTGCTGCCAAGAAGAAATGATGCTTCACGCATGCTTTTGGGATATCTAGATACTTTGGTTTTGTCATGGCCATTGCTTTTGTCATGGCCAAGGCTGCTGCCAAGAAGAAATGATGCTTCACGTATTATAGCTTTGGTTTTGTCATGGCCATTGCTTTTGTCATGTGACTCTGTTTACTCTGGCGTTATCTTGGCTTAACTTTGATGCTGTGAAACTGAGTGGTGCCGTTAATGGCTTATGTGAGTTAATGGATTCTTATAATCCAACTAATTAGCTTGTTTCGTGTGCTTTATGCTGGTTCATTTGCTGTTGTACTAGGTAATCTGATTCGTGTCTGTGAAGTCCTCTGATTGTTTACTATCATCTGACGAGCTGAATCTGAACCGAAGCGCCGAGCCAGGCGTTTTACGTGGCCTATGCTTGTGAGATATGACGGAACTGTTTTACGTACCGTATATTTAGTATCTTCTATTGCGGCAAAAGGGTCTTTAAAATAGTATAGTCGCTGGCAACTGGCTGTGCATATGCTTGCAAATTTATCAGTGAATCATCGGCAGGAACCTTTCTACAACGAAATTGGAAATTAACTTGTCATTTGTGTTGATATATGGAGCCTTCGGGTCTCCTATATCTGTAAAGGAGTTGAGCAAACGAATCGTAGCAGTTAAATCAACATCTAACTGCGAAAAAGCTGAGCCATTCGTTTGAAGAATATACGGCACAGTGGCCCTAGATACGTACTGTAAACTGCAGCACAATAACACATCAGGGTCACATGTCACACATTGAACGGTTCTTACTGCTACTACCACTACCAGGTACTCCCTGCTTAAGAGCAGAGCACTAGCCTCCTTTTATTACTTATTACAGTGCTATATACATACTAGCGTATGGCTCGGTTCCAACATCTACCTACAAAGCTACATGTCAGCAAGCATCATATCATCGGTAGTTTTTTCAGTCAGAGCTCCTCCCAACCATTTCCTGAGCATATCCAAGGCTGCCTCGGGTTGATCCATTGGTACCATGTGACCAGCATCGTGCACCTGAAGAACAAATAAATCTTATCTTGTATGAGAGAATTAAACGTAGATCATGTCCCAGAAGATACTGAGATACCAGTAATTTCTCAAAGTATTTAACAGGATATACAATCCAAACCGGTGCAAATGAAAATGAGGACATAAGCAGGTTGAAGTAAACAGATGAAGTCAGAATTTTTCGAATGTAATGCAGGAGGCACCACAAGAAATGCAGGGAGTACTACTCACTTTGAGAAAACTGAGAGGGCCATATGATTTAAGCAGCCCTGCTTCCTTGTCATTTATTTTGAAAGGCAGCATTGGTGCTTCAGAAAAGTTCTGCTGACCTGACCAAACCATTGAATTAACCCACCTGAAGTTACCTGAATAACATTGACTTGGTCAGAAGATAGCAGTAGAACGCTTAAAATCATTCTGCTAATAAAAGAATTCAGTAAAATCAATCTTATTCTTTAATTTTCTTTCCCCTGGAGCTTGATGGGACTTCTGTCAATGTATATCACTTTGATATTCTAATTGTGAGAAATATAATAATGTTATAGAAGAAATGGCTTCTTGTAACGAACACTTGTCAATTTCAATAGAAGTTAGGAGCCGCCTATCTATCGTTTACACTTATTTGGGAGAAGCTTGATGCAATTGAAAACTACATGATGAGACTAAGTCTGTGGGGAAATGGAGTCATAGATACATCATACGCTGTAAGCAGATGGATGTAATATTTCAATGAATAGTCAATTACTCACCCAACCAGTTGCATATGAGATCATATTCGCCTGCATATATTAGCACCTTGATACCATCCTCAACAAGAGCAGGAATCCCTACTTCCAAATTTTTCATCCAGTCTGCAATCATTGCCTCGTAAACTAGTGGACTACAAGATACAAATTTTTTATTTCCCACGCCAAGAGCGTCCCTCACAGATTTCTCATTCAGGAACTTGTCCATGTTAGAAAAATCATAACACAAGCTTCCCTCACATTGTTTCCTAATGTCATAATACTGCAAGGAGTACAAGGCACTAGTAAGTCCCAAAAAAAAAAACATAATACAGGGAAGTACAGAGAAAGACTTACATTCACATTTCCAGCAAGAAGCAGAATGGATGTGAAAATGGAATTACAGAAAGCATATGAGGCAATGCATGGTATTGCTCCAGCATAACCTGTACAGCATTGCTTCATAATCAGTAAAGAGACAGCACATGTTGTCTATATCTTGCTTCTTTAGAAACCATAAGTTTACAGCTAATTAAGAAGATAGTGTTGTCACCGCAAAGTTTGATGCCAAGGTTACAAGCAGGAACTAATTTGTTGATGGTTTTATGTGCACGCTCTCCTATGATGCCCATTTGTAGTGCATAATCAGCATATGCGCCATACTGAATTGCAGGATCTGTGAGTCCATTACCAATGGCAAAGCCCTGGAGTACAAGAGATCAAGTTACATAAGAACATCGAAATATTAACTTTCCCAAAGATCTAATAAATATAACGACAAATAACTCGCCTTCAGGTTTATGTGAAGCCCACTACCCTCTTTGTTCCCTCGATGGACCCTTTCAGCAGCAGCTGGAATGTAATGCCCAGCATAAGATTCTCCAGTAATGTAGAAGTCGTTTTCCAGAAGATCGGGGTGTTGTTTAAAGAAAGCCTACAAAATGAGGGGAATTGCATTTAGGTCTGTAAGCGACTGATTGTGCGACAGACATAATAGCACTTTGTGTGGTTTTCTTTTGCGCACCTGTAAAAAGTCATAGAGATCGTCAGCTACTCCCTTCTCTCCAAAGCGAAGATCTCTCAAGTCTGTTGTGTAGCTAAAGCCAGTTCCAGTTGGTTGGTCGACGTAAATTAGGTTTGATACCTGCAAGTGTCAGACACCAGGTAACACCGTCGATTAGATAGGAGGAAAACAAAACTGACACAACTTTGAACAGTGAAAAACGCTAGGTAAACCGCAAAAGATTATGGTTATCCAAAGTGGCAGCAAATGAGCATAATGGCCGGCAATAGAAGTACTAGGCTACAAGGACTGAAACAAAAATGCAGAAGTTGTTGCAAGATAGAATTTAGCTATATGAAATCAGCTGAGGTCTGAGAAAACATTAGTACTGAATTTGAGATCATTGTGAGTTATAGTTGCCTTAGAATGATGCTTAGAGGGATCCTCTAGGCTCAAGGGGGCAAAGCATCAATCATCCATAGCAACTGGTTGAAGGTGAAATTACATACATTTTGTGCTGCTTCAGTGATGCGTATCCTAACTAAAACTAAGGCAGGTGTCTCCACTCCAACTGATGACGAATTTCAGGACAGACTAGCAGTAGCAGGCAGGCGCGTATAAATGCGCAGGGAAGACGATGATTTACCTTGTCCCATCCATAGTCATTCCAAACAAGCGACAGGTTGCTTGCAATCTTGAAAGGACCGTTTTCGTAGAAGAGGGCGAGTTCGCTGCTGCATCCAGGGCCTCCGGTGAGCCAAAGAACAACCGGCCGCCCACTGTCCCCGTCTCTGGACTCGAAAAAGAAGTAGAACATCCTGTGCAGTCCAGGGGGTAGCATACAACCATCCATCAGAAAAACAATCGATTGAATCGAAGGAAAGAACAGATCCAAAAAATCAATGGACTGCGAATTACCTTGCGGCGTGCGTGTGGGGAAGGCGGTAGTACCCGGCGTGGTGGCCGAGCTCCTCCACGGGCACCTCGTCTGCCCCTGACCCGGTCGGCGCCAAGGGGAGCCTCACCCTCCGCTCCACCAGCTCGCCCGGGGCCGCGGGTTCTCCCCCCTCCTCGTCGGGACCATCGGGGCCCCCGGTGGCGGTGCCCGGTACGAGGTTGAGGTCGCGGATGAGCCGCTCTGCGAAGCCGACCGGGTGAACCTCGCCGCCGCGGCCGGCCCTGGCTGCCGCCGGGGAAGCGGCGAGGAGGGCGAGGAGGAGGAGGAAGGCGTGACCCGTCGCCGTCCTCATGTCGTGGAGCCGGAGGTGTTTCGAGCCGAGCTGCCTGCCGGTGCCGCCACCCGCCGGTCTGAGCTCGGTAGGCGAGTACAGTGTGGAGTTGTTCACCGCGGATGGACGCGCACGAGCAACCATACACATTTTCGAAGAGAATTAATTTCTGAATAAAATCCAGTGATTATCAAAAGAAAAATCATAACTAAACGACGTCAAAATCAATCACCAAAGGGCTTAACCCACTGAGCTATGCTTAGATTTAGTTTTGCCCTCTAATTCTTTCGATACAATATAAGGCACATTAGGAGCTCAAAATGTCAATGAAAGTATTTTTAACGATTAAATTATATTATGATACCTCACAATATACCTTATGACAGATTGTCAATTTATATGAGATCAATAAAATATATCTTATGACAGATTATCAATTTATATGAGATCAATAAAATATAAATACATTAACACGTATTTTATACATATTTATTGTGTCCATCTCTCCTCTCTCTCACACATTACCATGTACATGTAGGCGTAACTTCCTTTGCTTCTTCGAGCAAGTTCCATGCCACCATGGGCGAAGCTACCTTCAGCCTTCCAAGTGCACCGGCACCGGGAAAAATGAAAATTTCAATGATTAGCATCTCGTTTTCATCTCATGTGCACCAAAAACACTATGGTGCATGTGCACTCAACCGCACTCGGATCTTCACAGTGCTAGCTTTACATGCCACCCCCTTGCTTCCTCCCGCGCGCATTGCTCCGTTGAGCTGCCTTGTGCTCCTGAAGGCTTGTAAACTTACCTCCAACTTAACTCCAAGATAGGAGGGCTTGAGCCCCCATCCCCCACTAGATCCTTCTTTGCTGTGAGTTCTTCTTTAACGACTACTTATTGATTACTTAAGCAATTTCAGTAAGGGTTTGGTGAGGATCGGGGGCTTTCAACTATTTCTTTGATTTAGAGGTTAATAAAAATTTCTAATGACATTATATTGAGTCAATACGAATATATCTAAGATTTTCTTCGGAGAACTAATATGTTCAAAGGCAAAGGTGTATCAACACCTATGACATTCTAATAAATTGTTCAGGTATGATGGTGAAAAATTGTCTGAAGAAGATACAACTCGTTGTAAAGGTATATTGTGGGTCTCTTTAATATTTAACTTTGGCAAATCTGTCGAGATATTGCTTTACGTGTCAAACAAAGTGTGCCAATTTTTGTCAGCACCAACAGCTGTTCACTAGGCAGCAGTCAAGAGAAACCGCAAGACTTGGAGCATCCAATTGTTTCTAGATCTAGAGTACAAATCAGTTGCAAATGCAATAGCTGGAGTGGTTTGAATTCAAGTATTGCTGCGGGAACTTAGTATAAAATAGGAGCGGAAACATGTGTTATAGTGTGATAATCTTGGGGCCATATACCTATTAGCTAATCCTTTTTCGTGCTCGTATAAAACATGTTGAAGTGGATTATTATTTTGTTAGAGAACCAGTGGAAACTAAAGAGTTGAACATTCGTTTATACCTTCAAGGAGACAAAGTAGCGGACATCATGACAAAGGCACTGCCAACTATGTCTCACCTAAAACTTCGTAACGCGCTAAACTTATTAGCAAGTCCAGATTGAGGGAGAGTGTTAAGATAGTTGGTTAGATAGAGTCAGAGATATGCTCCAATTAGTTGTCATTGTAGACATCAATATTTTTCTCAAATTATTTGTCATTCTCATCTTTCAATGCATGTTTCTCTCTCCCCAAACAGTACATCTCTATTTATACCAACCTCCGTTCACAAATACTTGGCAATTTTGACTTTTTCAATCACCTTTTGACCATTCGTCTTTTCTACAAATTTTTTTGCTGTTAGATAGAAACAAAATACATGCTTGAAGTATCTTTTGTTACAAATCTATTAATACAATTGTTAGCACCGGTAACTAGAAATTTAAGAAGTTATTGTCAGTCAAAACGTGAACAGTAAAAGTCAATATTGCCAAATATTTGTGAACGGAGGTTAGTATCTCTCTCCTCCTTGTTTTCTAAATACCCACGTTCACCTCTCCTTAATTCTCATGCCCATAGCTAAAACGATATTTATTTTTATACGAATTTAGTGTAGTAATATATTTGTAACAAGAGTTTGCGCAATCTCATATATCCATGATATTCCTTGGATTGCAAGACAATCGGGGAGCTTGCCATGTAAGCTACTGCGTAACCATGTTCTATAAATCAACACGAAACCTGGCCGATGGTGGTCATCATTGTGCGACAATACTTTTGACAAGCTCACGACTGAGACAGTGAGAGCAACTATCAGTACCTTGGATGGCGCTGTCGCGGAGGGCTTGGGTCGCCGCCGTCCTCTGCGCGCGGCTGCTGATGGTCGCGTTCCTGGCCATGTCCGTGGAGCTCAAGTACGCCAACCACACCAGGCTCGACTACACCTCCTGGGACAACTACAACCGCCTCCAGAGCTACACGTACGCGCATGCCTTCCCCTTCTTTTTTTCCCTTTTCTTGAGTATTGTCGTCGCTGATCAGTTCCCTTCCCATTTTTTTTTCCCCTTTGGCTTTGCCGAAAGAAAACGTGCATTTCTCATCCTATTTGCTGCGTCGATAACTTATGTGTAGGTACGCGGTCGCGGCGGCGGTGATCGGGATGGTGGCCAACGCGCTGCAGATCGCCGTCGCCGTCTACCTTCTCTGCACGAGCAAGCGGATGCCGCCCAGCGTCCTCGCCCTCGACATCAGCTTGTACACAGACATCGTAAGTCTGTCCATGATACATAGCATATATAACTGCATAAATCGTGTTGCGGGTAGCTAGCTGGTTCAGTTTTAATTACTGGTAAACTCGATCGCGCGATCGATGCATGCAGGTGGTCACCGCCGTGCTGGCCAGCGGCGTGGGCGCGGGGTTCGGCGCCACCAACGACGCCCTCCAGATCATCAAGCACGGGGTCGACTGGACGAACGAGAAGAACGGCTCCAGGGACGACCTCATCCGCTTCTTCAACAAGGGGAACGTCGCCATCGCGCTCCTCCTCGTCGGCATGGTCCTCTCCGTGTTCGCCACCGTCGTCTCCGCCAGGCTCCGGGCGCGGGCGACCGTCGACGACCTCGCCGACCACTGATCAAGCAAGCAAACCAAACTTTTTTAGAAAATAGAAGTAGTTTCGGCCTCTGCGTGCCGCACGTAGCCTTTGTTCATTATTACAAATTTCAGCTTCCTCGCTGATCTCACAGGAACAAAATAAATCAAGAGGGACAAAGTCTATTATTGAATTTCCATCCGTAACTAGCAAAGAGCTCCATCGCAATAATCTCCAATGATGAGCTCACCGCCCGGATCAGCGGCGGAGCCAGGACGCTTTTTCTGGGTAGGCACAGTACCAAATTAGTAACAAATCAGTGCTTTAACAGTCCTAAACAGTAGCTGCAGTTCCTCAGTTTGCCGGAAGCTAGGGTAGTCCTGGGCATATATGGACTACCCTGTAGCTCCGCCACTGGCCCGGATCCTTTCCATTGTCTCCTCACACTGCAGCAGCGACAAGCAAACCACTCTCTCTCTCTCTCTCTCTCTTTTTTTTTCCAGCCAAGGCAGTTATTACTGTCAATGATTATCCCATCGACACAAATGCAAAAACGCACTTGATCAGCCGACTCCGAGAGTTTAAATGTTTCCACTGAAAATAGATTGGTGTTTCGGTACAAGTTACCTTGATTTTGTGTCCAACTTGATGGCAAAATACTCAGGAATGGGCAGGCAATTAAACACGGAACAGGGGGTAATAGGGAAGAAGAGGAAGGTGAGAGGATGAACGCCAGTCACGTCATTGGCGAAGAAGATGCGGTAACGATCGTGGGAAGAGCCCACTGAAACATACTACTCCATTGGTTTGAGTGGAAGTACACACCCACTGACGATAATTAGTATCTTATTTGATTGTGATGAGCCCACTGAACTTCCACTGAAACGCGACGAACGGCGAATGACGCTCACGCATCACGCCGCGTGACGTTCCTTCGTTTCGGTGGCCCCAATGTTTGATCCGGCAGTGGGATTATCAAGTGGCGTAAAAGATCTATGGGTAGAATTTGCAGAGACGTCCATTATGGCTGGGGCCTGGGTGAAAACTACTTTACCCCCAACTCGTTTCTCTATACCAGAGGAAGCTGCTCCTCTGCTCCTTTTCTGTTCCGACGATCGGCGACACTTCTTTGACTTCAATTTTTTTGGAAAAAAAATGGAAATGTTGGAGCAAGACATAGGATCTCAAAAGGTTGAACAAACTTGTGTTTGTGATTTTGAAAATATTGAACGTACTTTTAAAAAGAATTGAAGCATGCTTCAACAGTTGTGGCACCAAGACAAACAAAATGTGGAACTTGGATAGAAAAATATTGTTTCTAAAAAATGTTGAATCTAGTTTCAAAAAAAGTTGAATTATGGTTCTATAAATGTTAGAGCATGGCAAAGAAAATGTTGAAATTGGATCATAAAAGTTATTACTGAAGTAATCTTCGTATTTTTGAAAAATTTTGTATCTAGTTCAAAAAGTTTGAATCAACGTTCTAGAAATATTTGAACAAGGCAATTGAAATGTTGAACTAGGATCTAAAAAAATTGAACGAACTTCCGTGATCTTGAAAATATTGAATATACTTTCAAAAAGTTATTGAAGTAGGCAGAACTGGGCGCCAAAGTACTGGAACCTGGCGGATCTGGCCATCCCAGGGCCAGATCTGACCGCCGGAGTATATATAAGACCCCGGCGGATGTACGCCGGCGAGATGAGAGAGACAAAGTGCGGGAGGAGAGAGAGAGAGGAGGCGGTCAAAAGTGAGGGGGAGAGAGGTGTACTCGCAATATCTCGTGTACCTCCTCCGATCATGTACGTAGTTGGAACTGTATGGGACACTGTCACTATGCGTATTTGCCCGTCCCATCCGCTCCGCATCTCGAGATGGTCTAAAAGCGATCTGCATGGTCCAGATAGCGGTATGGTCGGGTACCAAATCAAAACACGCAAGGTGAGGGCATTGAATGCGCGAGCACGGGGAAAGGGGATACGATCGTAACAACGCGTGTCGGCTTAGAAAACAGCCACGCAATCTAAAACGCTATGAGTAGGGAGAACCCTCCTACTTACTTAGCTTTAGATAAGAAGAAACTACAAAAGAATAGTGTCCACTTCATTTAAGACCTACATCTAGCATAGGACAATGAGATACTCATGTCTAGTCAATGTTCTCACCTTTAAAGGTTGCGAGCACAATTCACAATAAGCAGTGTGATGTTCGAGGATGCAATTTTCTGCAGGCTAAATAAATACAATAACTATAGTCAATAATTCACACGTTGCACCTATTTTACTGCACAAAAGTGCTGCACAACCACTATTTTTCTTCAACCTCTAGCTTTTATCATGATTTGTTTATTTTTTTATCTCTTGAACCAAGATGAGTTTGCGTTTGAATTTTTGTATGCATATTTTCTGCCACTCCTGTTAGATTTAATAGGCATTTGTGTGCCTTTTTAATTTATAATTAAATCAAATAAATCCAAGGCCCATGGAATTGCTGGAGGTTATGAGCCTTTAGTCCCATGCAAAAGTTACGAGGAATAAACCAACTTAATTAAGGTGTAAATCACCTGCCGTGGAGTTGGAATGGAAAATTTTTGGAGCACTACATGGCGTCATAGTTGATTGAGAGTTAATCCTTGGATTAATAATCAAATATAATGGCCTGAATAATGACCTTAATGGTCTGGACATTACTATAATACAAGTAACTGATGCGTTCATGCATTGCTCCTTTCATCTTCTTGTTAACCTCTATAAGTACTTGTGGGCTTAAGGAGAAAACACATCCGTGAAAACACTTCAATTTCCCCATTTCTCTAGCTGCACTCTTGCATCTCCATCCTGGTACTTGCGCGCACAGGTATTGGGAGAGCAGGCCTCCGAAATCACACCTCGCTGCGACATCTGAAAGAACAAAGAAGTTTGGATCCGCAAAAGTATGCTTAGGCAGTTCCTTCGCTGAGCACAACAGAATGAAGAGGAATTTGTTCCATTTCAAATACTTCTTCTTATTTAAAAGAAGGAAGGAGGAAGAGGAAATTCGACCTATTGCTCCGGATCCCCGTTTACTAGGAAGATAAGAATCAAAAGAATCAAAAGGATCAAACTACCTACTCATGATACTGCACGGATAGGCGGGCGATCAGATTTTTGGGGAGCGCAAGGCGCGACTGCTCACTGATCGACTACTTCCCGTTGTCGTGACTTGATCGACTACTTCATCTTCTTCCCGATGCTAAGATCATCTACTTCCTGGTGTCTGTTCGAAAATCTGCATTGCGAACATCATCCTGCACCGACTTAGATCGACTACTTTGAGCAGTCCGACATGTCGCTTGTTGGGAACGGCACCGCTAGTGTTCTTGCTATTTTGTGAAATAGGCATGAACATACACTTAGTTAATCTTGTCACAAGATCATTCATGCTACACACAATTTTGTTTTACCTTAAGTATTTTGGAATTAAAATATGCCGTAATTGCCTAATTTTTTAACAACTCCACCTGCACTTTTAAGGAAGTCTTCACCATTTGGCCGAATATTTTCGTGTTGAACTCCGCGCGCGGGGGCTTGGCTGTGAGCTGACGACCAGGCCTGGTGGCGACACAAGTGGGAAGCATGTCCACTGCTCGCATGGATAATGGGGGCGACCACTCGGTCGCCTTGGTTTGACTCTTGACCGCGACTCAACGTGGGGTCCACTTTGCGAACGGTTGTACACGTGATGATGATGATGATCCCGCGTCTCGCTCTGGAGGAGGTGCGTCCCGCAGCCAGCTCCCACACCCACCGCCGCGGCCACGCGTCCGGCGATGTTCTCGGCAACCGGCGCGCCCTTGCCCCGGTAGTTTCCCGGACTTGACGTGGTGTGATGGAACATGGGAGATTGGGAACGTGCTATACGTGCTATACGGACCTAAAATCTGGTCTTGGTCTCCTTGATTGATTCGAGTTATGACATCCAAAGTGAGAGTGATTTCTCATCGCCCTCCACATGTTATCACGCGTAGAGAACAGCAGAAGCCCACGCGCTTCTGGCGAGTCCTTTCCTCCGTTCCTCGAAAAATCACGTCACTTGCCTATTTCGGTGCAACGCTGCACTGCGCCGCACCATCATCACAACACCAGCGCATCGAGGGAAGAAGCCGCGTGCAGCAGATAAACTCGTTTTCTGGGCACGAAAGTTTTCCAAATCCAAATGCCAATATTCCCCGTATAAGCCTGCTCAGAATTTTCCGTTAAAGTAACCGCGTGCTTGATCCAAAAAAAAAGTAACCGCGTGCTCCGGCAAAAGGAAAGCGTTTTGTGAAGTTACCTTCAAAAAAAAAAAAAGTAGCCGCGTGCGAAGGAAAAGGAAAGCGTTTTCTGAAGGGAGATACGGGGAAGGAGCAAAATGGAAAGCGTTTTGTGAAGGGAGACACGGAGAGGGAGACAAAGGCAAGGCCAGGGGCTTTCTGCTGCCAACCCTGGAAATCTCCTATAAATACATCGCCGTCCCTCGGTCAACGGCGGAGAAGCCCAACAACAAGTCCTGCGGTTCCTGTGAGCCAAAAAAATCGTTTTCAATTTTCGAAAGTCCCTGAATCACCGGCCTCGCGAAACCGTACTCCAACAGTAGCGACGCTCGAGAGAAGGGCGGCATGGGCGGGTGCCTCTCCGGCGACGTGCGGGGCGGCATGGAGGCCGTGGGCGCCGGGAGGAGCCGCGGGGCGGCGTCCGCGGCGGCGCAGGCCGGGGGCCCCAACGACGCCGTCGACTACTTCTTCCAGGCGGCCGGCCAGCGCGGCCTCTACACGCCCGTCGAGGTACTACCGTCTCGCCGGTTCGAAACCCTACCTACCTCGTGCCGGCCCGCTGGCCGCTTGCTTCTAGTCGCAGTTGCTCCCACGGTGGTTGAGTTGTGCGGCCGGTGGTGGTTGGAACTTAAGAGTGGGGTTTGGGAGGTTGCGGATGGTGTAGTGTTGGCGAGAAATTGGGGGGTGTTTTTGGTAGCTTGGAGTTACGGTTCTAGCTGTGATTGCCCCCGTGATCACGGTGTTTTTTAGGTGTAATTGCTCCTCGCTTGGCGTTAATTTTGATGCTCCTGTTGCTAGGGCTTTCCTAAATTACTTTGCTTGAAGTTGGGTAATCCGCATTACAGATTTTGGTGCTTACGTTTTGGCTCAGGTTGTGATTGAGATCGTGGGGATTCTAATGCGCCGATTTTAGGCTTCCAGAAGTGCTTGATTTCAAAGGGGTAATGGGGTATTGATGTTGAATTCCCCGTGCAGGTTTTGGTGCTTGCATTTTGTGGGTATATCAACTTCTGTTTAGATTTTGTTTTGGGAAATGGCCTCACCCCAAAAACTTTACTGAGTTCTCTCATTTCTTTTGACAAAAAAAATTGCATACCTCAATCAATTTGTGTGACAGTTTAATCTCCTTTTTGTTGTCATAATTATGCTCCCTTTCGCAGAACTGCTTGGGGGCATGGTTGCTCTTAAGAACTTTCATTGTTGTCATAAAATGCCATGTGATTTGTTAATTTAGCAGTCTGCTTCTGCAGGAAACATTACAGCCATGATACATTGTCAATTTGCATTTACAGTTCCTCAAATTCTGGTAGCATTGCATTTGTTGGGTTCTCTGAAATACTCATATTAGTTTTTGTACGTTTCGGGCCAGGTGTTTCTAAAACGTCAAATATATTTTAAGTTGGAAAACAGTGCTGGAAACAGCTTTTTTATAACATAAGTTGGAAAGTAGTGCTTGAGACAGCTTTATAACATAACCATGTGAGCCGTGTATTTTGACTTGTCAGCACTAATGGCTTTCTGTAGACGTAATCTTTAGTGTCTTCTATACCACATTTCTAAAATAGTTAGTTGATTTTTCATTGTTTCATAAAATTCATATATTCCTGACGATCATTTTACAATCCATCTATTTTGCTATCTGCTACCGACATAAAGATATATGTGCTTGTGCATTTTTGAATTCTACACTCCTTACTTCCACATCCCTTGTGGCATTCTGGATTTTTTTTTTAATTGTTTCATGATGCATCCAAAGGGCGGTAGTCTAGCGATGCTGTGTCACCAGTTCATGATGGCATAGCTCACTTGTCCATTCCCAAGTTGATTGTGGATGTTAATTGGATGACCTCCTGTGCTAACGTGTTGTTTTCTTCCTCCTGACTGCAGCTTTCGTTTTCAGCATCAAAGTTGCGGAATATGGATGCTTTTTCAAAGGTGCAAACTGGCGTTCTATTTTATCGAGATTAATCTCTAGATTCTCAATGTTCCTGCAAGTCTTGTTTCCCAAATTCATGATAGCATTGTCTAAAGAAATAAAATATGTTAGTCGTGGAATGGGTATTGCTGAATTTTGTAACATTGGATTTCTCAAAAAATGGTAGGTTAATGTTGCTTAAAAATGATACTTGCAATTTCTTGATATCATGTCAATATTCCCATCTTTTACCTTCATCTATGTTACACTTAACCCACAGAGAACAAATTTTGCTACAGCATATATGTATCAGACAATATTGTGCTTAGTTTAGCCTGATGGCTTTGAATGTTTCAATTTTCCTTCAAAAGCTAATATATTGCCTGTTTTCTCTAGAGCGATCCTATGTTAGTGGTCTACACTGAAACAAATGGAAGGCAGGAAGAGATTGGCCGTACTGAAGTGATTTTGAATTCCCTGGAACCTTCATGGATTACTAAGACCGCAATGTCTTATCAATTTGAGATTGTGCAGCCACTCATGTAAGTTTTTGACAATGGAACTGTAGATATTACTTGAAGAAAGCTCCTACTGACAACTACTGTTTTTGAACTCATGGTAGATTTAAGATATATGACATTGACACGAAGTACCATAACACCCCAGTGAAGGTATTCGTTTCCTGTTCCCTTAATTCATTCTTTTATTTCTTCTGTGCCCAATTGAGTGCCTAATTACGTATGGGATAATGGTTGAATCAACTCTCTTATGTTATTAAAACATTCTTATTAGCATATGGCCGCATTTGATGTTGTGCATCTATTCCCTCCGTTTGTCAAATATTGTCGTTTCGGACATTCAACATGAACTGAAAAACAAGTACGAAGTGCTGTCCAAACGTTATCTTTTTCAAAACAAGCAGGGTGCTCATCTGGAAGAAAAATTCTCTCAGCTGTATCACTTGCTTATTCACTCTGACACATTGTTTTGTGAAGAAAAAAACATCGCTTTAACTATTGAAAATGACCCCGGACTTGTAATAGAACTGCATAGTTTGCTTTGATTTATATCGCAACTGGATACAGCTTATGAAATCTGCATTTGTTGTTCTATATAGATGTTGAACTTGGCTCAGCAGGATTTTCTAGGGGAAGCACGCTGCAATTTGTCAGAGGTTGGTACAGCATCAGTTTGTTGATTATCACAAATGCTACATATAATTTTGTCGCAGAACTTTCTGTATTGTTGAAGTTATCTGAATAATCTGTTGTGATACTATTTTGTGCTTCTTTCACAGATTGTCACAAAATTCAACCATAGTTTGACATTGAACCTTCGAGGTGTTCCTGGGCATACTCATCCTGGGACAATAACAGTTCATGCTGAAGAAAGCGATTCCTCCAGAATGGCAGTTGAGATGACACTGCATTGCCTGAATTTGGAAAACAAAGATGTGTTCTCCAAAAGCGTATGTATTAACTTCCTTCACTGTGCAGTGGAATGATATAAGCTGATAAATTAGTAACATTATCAAAGTCTTACTTGATATTGATTACACAGGATCCATTCTTGAGAATATCAAAACTGGTAGAGACTGCTGGTCCAATTCCTATCTGTAAAACAGAAGTTGTAATGGACAATTTGAATCCTGTTTGGAGGCCAATAACTCTAACATCACAACAATTTGGAAGCAAGGCAAGTATAATAGTTTTAGATACGAAGATATTTGTGCTAGCATCTTTGGTTCATGTGTAGTTCAATGTTCACACAATTTTCCCCCTTGTATTCAGGATAACCCTCTGCTAGTTGAGTGTTTTGATTTTGACTCCAGTGGTGACCATGAGCTGATTGGGTAGGTAAATGCCTGAGTGTTTTTTAATTTTCTCCTGCTGATTCTGAGATTAATTATGCCCTTTCTTGTCCGACAATAGGGCCTTCCAGACAACTATAAATCAGCTTCAAGGTCTATATAACTCGAAGTCGGGAGCAAATTTCTACCGTAAGGAACACCGAAAGGTCTGAGTTTTCCGATATTACATGAGATATTGAACGAAGATATCACTCCATGTAACTCACCTTCATTTATCCAAACCGTTTTCAGTTGAAAGGACAGTTATTTGTGGACAAGATGGAGGAAAAGGTCCAGCATACTTTCTTGGACTACATTTCCAGTGGATTTGAGTTGAATTTCATGGTAGCTGTCGATTTTACTGGTCAGTTCAATTTATCAGTTTATATGTTAGCCATATGTGTACCTTGCCTATGTGTCTAGCATCTTTGATTTATTGTCTCATTTTCTCAGCTTCAAATGGCGATCCTCGTGTGCCGCAATCCTTGCACTACATTGACCCCTCCGGCAGACCTAACTCATATCAGCAGGTTAGGATTTTTTTGATTTGCTTAACATTTTTTTTTTGAAAGCAACAAAGGAATGCTAATCAGATCATTTAACACCTCAGGCAATCCAAGGGGTTGGTGAAGTCCTGCAGTTTTATGACAGTGATAGGCGATTCCCTGCATGGGGTTTTGGAGCAAAGACACAGATGCATGTATCACATTGTTTTAACTTGAATACAGCTACCAATGACTGCGAGGTGAGGTTCATATCTCCGATTTATTTATTTTCAACCATGCTAAATAGTTTGTTTTAATATTATTCTCGACCTTCATAACCTAAACCATATAATCGTTGATAAAAAAATGAGCTGTCCCCTATAAGCCAACTTCTGAAAACATACATATGAGTTAATGATCTTTCTTATCTACCAATTTTATTTGTTACTTGTCACTAGTAGTCGCAAGAGGGTGCTGAAGCATCTACACAAGAATTTTGTTCTTCTAACCTCATTTTTGTTCAGCTGCCACAAGAAAAAAAATCGTGTTATTACTGTTTCTTAAAAAAATTTCTTTGTGATATTGCATACCGGAATCTGTAGAACTTGTGGGCAGCTTAATTAGAAGATTTTCATTGTTTCTCCTCCCATTTGCGCTCCACAATTCACTTGTATAACTACTAGATTTGTTTTCACTGTCTGTGGTGGTGTCTTCAGATTATTAATTTGTACAATTCAATCATGTGATGCACAGTTTTAGGCCTGCTAACCATTTCATGTTTTTCAATGAACATTAGCAAGAAAAAATGAGCGACATATGACTCAAATTGACAGCATTAGTATTATTGTGTTTCTTTATTTTCTCCTATGTTGTTGATGATTTCCAGATCATCATTCATGTTAAGGTTTTATCTATTTCAATGACAGGTTGTGGGAGTTGATGGCATCATGTCAGCTTACACCAGTGCTCTTTACAGTGTTTCCCTTTCTGGGCCAACCATGTTTGGGCCTGTGATCAATAAAGCCGCAGAAATCGCCAGCCACTCCCTTCAATACGGAAACAATAAATATTTCGTCTTGCTCATTATCACGGTAGGCAATCAATTTTCCCTGGGGGACTTCTACTGGTCTGTGTCATTTACCTAAGCATTTTTGCAGGATGGAGTTCTAACGGACATTCAAGAAACAAAAGATTGTATTGTAAGGGCATCAGATTTGCCGTTGTCGATTCTGATTGTTGGCGTTGGGAATGCTGATTTCAAGCAAATGGAGGTAATGTGTTTACCCTGTATGCGATTAATATCCCATTCTTGGCAAATTAAAGCATATGCTTGTTTTGTTTGTGCTGTAAGAGTATTAATTCATGTCATATGGCCTGTGGGCAAAAGATTCAACACCTCACTTTCTTTTTTGAGCCTAGCTGTTGCACGTTGCTGCAATCCATCTGGGTACTTAGTAGTTTAATCCGCCACTCCATTGCACCACGGCTCTATAATTTTATTCGCAAGCATAGTAATCTGCAGGCTACATTCTCACTTATGTATGCCAGAAGTTTTGTCTACTTATGATGTACTTTATTCTTGTCTGACACTAAACAAAGGCTGTTAGATTTGAATGCACTGCCCTGTGATCTTCGTCCAACCTAAAATTAGCACTTCTCTATGGCAGATCCTAGACGCAGACAACGGCAAGCGGCTGGAGAGCTCGACTGGTAGGATTGCAACACGCGACATCGTCCAGTTTGTTCCCATGAGGGCAGTCCAAGGTCAGCATCAGTTGATCCATCACATTTTACTTACTACTACTAGTTACCATCAACCAGTTCCACCTGTCATTACAATATCGCTGACACAACATCATCAATGACTGACGGTTACGTCCCTGTGTGCAGGTGGCCACATGTCCGTTGTCCAATCTCTTCTGGAGGAGCTACCTGGTCAGTTCCTGACGTACATGCGCGCCAGGGACATCAAGCCACAGGCTCGGGGGGGATACGGTTCAGCTTCAGTGCCCGTCTACCCTCCTCAGCAGTGAGACCGACCCAAAAGAGATTTGCCGTGGTCCATCTTCTCGAAGTGTAAATTCTTCAGGTTCTGCGTGCTAGCGTAGTGATCTTGTTCATACAACAGTCTCTGCTTAGGGCCGTCTTTGTCTAGGCTGAAATTGCGTTCAAAGCATTCTGATGGAGAAATGTTTACCACATTCCTCCCAAGTTGACCGAGTCTCCGTAAATTCTGAACTGCAGTTCCTCGCGTTTTATCTAGACTGCAGTTCCTCTCAAGTATCTTGCACCTTGCTCTTTTAATCCCGTAACATATTCTGAGATTGCCCTGTCAGAGAAAAGTAATCCTGAGACACTGTTGAGCCTGCAAATGGAATAGATTAGCTGGAGCCTTTGTTTGTCCCTTGGCGGTGGTTACGAGTTGACCTCCATGATGGTCCAGTGGGAGGCGCACGGGGCATGTGCCCGCCGCACTGGAAGCCAGCCTAGAGTTGGCGGGCATGTTAGCCTGGAACTGGAACAATTACGGGTGGATTTCCCGCCTTTGGTCCTCTTCAACAACTGGAATTCGCTGGACAAGCTCTCGGTTGCCGCGGCGTGTTGCGTCGCATGAATGGACGCCGCCGTCGGTTTGGAGAATTGCTTTGCAACCGGGAAGCTTTTCTGGGAAAACCTTCTTTTTTTTGGGTTATGGAGACATTTTTATCTCACGGCTCACGGCGGCGGATTTCAAGGGAGTTCAAAGTTTTCTAGTAACCGGCCAAATTTCTGCCGAGGATGCTGCACCAGGCGTCGCAGTTTTGGTACAAGTACATTCTACTTCGCCCTGCAAACATGGAAAGCGAAATTTAAGCCTTGCCAGTGACATGAACGGGCATGATAGCGACACCGTCAAACAAACATCATTGTCCCATCGTTCGTTCTACTTATCGTAAACCATCCAAGCCTTTAATCGGAAGGCGAGATTCTTTTTCAATTCTTGTAATTGTGTGCAGAGGTTTCTCTATAAAATCAATCTTTTTTTCCCTGAAAATTCATGCGGTCCAGAGTCCAGACCAGCTCTAAGAAAATTTGTCAGCAGAATAGTAAATGGAAGTCCACTCGAAGTCGAGACAGGAGCTCAGTGTGTCCCTAATCATTTTGAGACAGCGCTGGAACCGACCAGGCTTCACCATCTTTCCCTTTTCTTAACACATGCCAAAGCAATGGAAGAATAATGTGTTCCATCAAAAAAAAAAGACACGGAACAATCATGCGGACTGCAAGGCGCACCATTTGTGTTCCTCTCCTCCTTTCCCTGCATCATTTGTTAATATAAGAAGTATTCCCTTTTTTTTTTCTCCAGCACCAGTCGACGAATTCCAAATGACGAAGTTATAATTCGAATCTCCAATAACAAATTGATTCATTTTCATACATTTCGCATCCAGCGCATCATGAAATAAGGTCATAATAAGTTCATCTCCTACTAACTAGTTTCGTAAGATTAGTTTCTACCATTCTGCTAGCATTCTTGCCATTTGTTTTGAAAACGTTCGATTTGTGAGGCTTATTCGCATCACATTTCACATAAGTAGGCATTTTGATTTGATAATGGATTGGTGCAAGTGTATTCTACGGTGCCAATCTTTTTGTTTGTGTCTCAATAAAAATACAAAAACTAAAAGAATACTTCTTTTTCAAAATTACACTTGCATAGTTTATTATATGTGTACAAATCTATATGATCGGTTTAGATTGTTGTGGCTGCCGCTATGCTGCAGTAACCAACACGTAGATTGTTTTGGCTGCAGCAGCCCAAAACGCCATACGTCATAGCATAATCTGAAGCGATCACATTATATAATTTACGAGGGTCTCATGTTGTTATCGTGTAATAACTAAATCTATAATCAAACAATAGCTAAACAGTTCTATATTCTTCTTTTGTTACTGCCAAATTCTCGTATAAGTAGTTCTTTGTTTTGAAGCTTTTGATAACCATTTTTAACCGGCCATGGTTTTTCTTGCCCCCAGGAGCGAGACAAACCCCTGACAGAAGAAGCAGACAAAGAAATGCGAGGAAACCGTTGGGAGGAAGCCACACGCCCCCAGCTTGTCTTCCTGCCTTCTCTCCTCTACCCCCTCTCCGCAGCATCACCATCGCCACTTCCTCCTAATTAATCGCCATTTTTTTACTCGCTATTAATCCCTCCCTCTCTCCCGTCTCCGCCTGCCTCCTCCGCGTTCTCCACCTAGGCGACCAACCCCTCCCCAGCCAGCCCCCGCTAACCCTAGCGCAATGGCGGAGGACGGCGGCGACAGGGACCAGCAGCAGCAGCAGGCGGCGGCGGCCGCAGGAGGCGGAGGCGGCGGAGAGGCTGCGGCCGAGGGGCGCGGGGAGAGCGTGAAGCTGTTCGTGGGGCAGGTGCCGAAGCAGATGACCGAGGCGGAGCTCGCCGCCATGTTCCAAGGCGTCGCGCTCGTCGACGAGGTCACCGTCATCCGCGACAGGGCCACCAGGGTCTCGCGAGGTCTGGATCCGTACGCTTCCCCAGCTCCTCCTCCTCTCTCTCTTCGCGCGCTTGCCGAATTCCTCGCCCGCGCTGCAATGCAATGTGGTGCCATCCCGCGCGGGGGCGGGAGGCTTGGCTTCGCTCGGATCTGGACCGCGGGTTGCTCGAAGAGGTGGGCACTGTCCATCCCTCGGGAGGGTTTCGCTGCTCTGTGGGGCTCGAGTTCGTGGGTTCTGAGCTTGGTTAGGAGCAATGCCGCCACGGAGCTCGAGCTGCCGCCGTCCTGTTCGTGGCGTGCTCCGGTGGGGCCGAAATGACTCGGGCTTCGCAGGGAATTTTGGTCCTGTCCTGAGGGAATTTTGGTGCCTGCATTCGTTCAATTGGTGATACCTCTGGCTCTCTGTGGACGATTCACAGAAAGCTCCATCTGGTCGGGGAAAGCTTTCGACTGTCGGATTTTAGTCGAGCACACCTCTGCAGTACCAGTTCCTCGTCTCAGGGTCGTTATTATGCAGGGGATTGCTGTGCTTGCTTGAGATTCTCTCTTTTGTATTTGTTTGGGGCCGTCACACAAAGCTGCACTACAATGCTGTACTATTCTGTGTCCGTCTTTCAATTGAGTTGTATTGTATGTTTAGATCAGGAGTTTGTCGTTTTGGGAAGTTTTAGCTTCTGCTGATACTTTGATTTTTTGTTCTTCTCTACTTTTGATCCTGTGACGCACACATAAAGATTCGGTATTGGATAGATGAACTTGAGCTTAGATTCGAGCTGGTTGATTTCACTGGGAACCCTGAATATAGGCCATCTGTAGCAGACTAAATGATAACTGAATAGTAGATACATTTTCTGTACATGTGATCTGGTTAGAATTCAGGGACAGCTGAACTGCACACTTGTTTACTGCTTGTTTGGAAGAACTCCATTTTGGTCTGCAGTACCAGTTCGCCGTCTTAGGGTCGTTATTATGCAGGGGATTGCCGTGCTTGCTTGAGATTCTCTCTTTGGTATTTGTTTGGGGCGTCACACAAAGCTGCAGTACAATGCTGTACTATTGTGTCCGTCTTTTAATTTACTTGTATGTTTAGATCAGGAGTTTGTCGTTTTGGGAAGTTTTAGCTTCTGCTGGTACTTTGATTTTTTGTTCTTCTCCTGGTTTTGATCCTGTGACGCACACATAATGATTTGCTACTGTGTAGATGGACTTGAGCTTAGATTCGAGCTGGTTCATTTCACTGGGAACGCTGAATATAGGCCATCTGTAGCAGACTAACACTGACTCCAACAGCGTTGGCATCACGTAGGCAAACCGAATATGCATCTCCAACCGATACTGTGCATGACCAAATTGGCTCCAACAGAGTAGGCATAAGGAGTAGGGAGTTTGCCTTCCAGGAGAGAGACGATGTAAAATGCAAGCCCTCTCTCCTGTAATGCATTTGAGGATTGGGCACCACGCAGGCTGAGCAACACTAGGTGGGCCCACGGGAAAGCAGAAAATGCAATAGCTCTTGGAGTCATCATCGAACACATGCCTCTTTTATTACTGTACACGCGAGGCAGTCCTCGATTTACCTCTCAAAACTGCCTCTCGTTGTTGGTGTCAGTCTAACTGATAACTGAATAGTAGATGCATTTTCTGTACATGTGACCTCGTTAGAATTCATGGACAGTAGAACTGCACACATGTTTACTGCTTGTTTGGAAGAACTTCATTGGTCTTACAAAAAAGTTACTGATAAATGGTGTTCGTACTCCATTGGCCATGTTTTAGTATGCTTGTGATTCTTTTCAAACCACAGAGGTGTGAAGTTTCTCCTTTTGATTTGTTTGAATTTACGTGGAGGAACCAAATGACTTATTCACTGTGCATCTGGCTTATGTAGCAGAGTTTATAATGCTCTAATTAGAATTTTTGTCCTTTTTCCTTGACATCCTTAGTTACTTTAGGTGTTTGTTGCCTTTTCCTTTTTGTTCAGTTGTTGCTGCCTTGCTGGACTGTTGCGTAAATATGTAATCTAACCCTACTAGATGCTATTACTCCTTAATTTGATCATTGATTGAAGTGTATTGGAACTTGCAGGCTGCTGCTTCCTGATCTGCCCATCAAGGGAGGAAGCTGACAAGGCAGTGAGTGCATATCACAATAAGTGCACATTACCTGGGGTATGTTGACGAAGCCCTGCTTATTTGACCTACATGTGCCTGGGTACAGCTTAGTGACTGATCCTTCCGTAGGAGTTTTTGCAATATTTTTATATTTCTTCACTTCATGTATTGGGACCTGGTACTGTCTACATCCGAAGCTCTCTCCAGACTAATTTACCATCGTAGCATTCTTATATTGGACGTGACTGTATGAGCAGATGTGTTTCTATACATTAGCTAATCAGACTTAAACCCTGAAATATAGGAGCAAGTATATGATAGAAGCACAATTTTGGAATGTGGAGAAAGTTAGAATAGGACTTGCCCTTGCCCACCTGACCCTGACGTCTGGTGGTATATTACACATGACTTCTAATGGTGGGCGAAATTTGAAATGTTTTATGTAATATTCAAACGGTATCCACATATAATTTTGCAATCTATGAGCTAGTAATTATTTAATATTCCTAACTTGTTTAAGATTTCCAATCATCTTTTTAGTCCTCTGACTAGCTTTAACAGTTTCTCTTTTTTCCTTCTTTTTCTAACCAGGCCTCAAGTCCATTGCAAGTAAAATATGCCGATGGGGAGTTAGAAAGATTGGGTATGAGGGTCTCCAAAGTTATCGCTATTTTCGCTGACATGTCTTACCTATTCACTATTTCCTCTGACATGTCTTATTATCTTACTTTCAGAGCACAAGATTTTCGTTGGAATGCTCCCAAAGAATGTAACAGATTCTGAAATGACTGATCTGTTTTCAAAGTATGGAAATATTAAGGATTTGCAAATTTTGAGAGGTTCGCAACAGACTAGTAAAGGTAAAAAAATTTATGGATACGGTTTCTAGGAATGGATCACTTTTTTATGGTACTGCACTTTCCTGCTCATTTAACTTGCTTATCAACTGTGGATGTTGCAGCTGGTTGTGCCTTTCTGAAATATGAAACTAAAGAGCAAGCTATGGCTGCGATAGAAGCTCTAAATGGAAAACACAAAATAGAGGTTTGTAAAAATTAAGTTCCAAAATCACTTCTGTTTGGCTTGTGGCGATGATATTACTTTGCTTTTGCTGAAAACATATCACATACTACTCTTAACACTGATGTGAAATGAACATTGCACTTGCTTCCATTGCATTTCTGAAGTACGAATGTGATAACATGAAACATGATGCAGCTAACCAAACTACTTAGAAGTTTGGGAATTTTCTTCTTTCATTAATTAAACATATGCAGTGATTGGAATGAATTAAAATGATGTAAACAGCAGGACTCTAGTATTCAGTAATGGTCACTTGCCATTATTTCTCATCAAATAGAAGATATTTCCTCATGGCCTTCTGTCTTAAAATTTGTTGAAGATATTGCTAAATATCATAGAATGTTATTACTTGGGGTTTTTTACGATAGTGATGACTCCTATTATTCAGAAATTTCATCAGCAGTTAAGGAAATCTAACATGACCTGGTCATTTTGTTAGGGTTCAAGTGTTCCCTTGGTTGTCAAATGGGCTGACACTGAAAAGGAAAGGCAGGCGCGAAAAGCACAAAAAGCTCAATTCCAGTCTTCAAACATGTTGAATACAAATGCTATGCAGCAGACTTCATTGTTTGGAGCTGTACAGATGGGATACATGCCTCAATACAATGGATTCGGCTACCAGGTAAATTGTTCTTGAAAACTCTCGAGGTTAGGTTAGCAAAGCATACAGCAAGCAGCAAGCTGTAGAAGTGTAGTGATCCTAACTTATTCTTAAATCAGCTCTGTGATGGCCTTTCATGTGCCATCCATCATGCTCAACAGAAATTATTTTTTACTCTACTGTTCAGTGTGTATCGTTCCTATCTTTATGTGCTCGCAGGGCTTGACAAAAAAGAAAAAGAAGTTATACTGTGTTTTTAATTGGATTGTGTAAGATGCATATAGAGTGCTTCAAACAACTGTTTTTTTAAAAAAAGTGCTTCAACCAACCAACTGTAATTTTATTTAGATTGTTTTGTGTGTGCGTAATAATTCAGTTATATTGCTCTTATGCAGCCACAAGGAACCTACGGGCTTATGCAGTACCCTCCTCTATCTCCTATGCAAAATCAAGCTGCGTTCCAGAATATGGTTCAGCCTGTCAATCAAGGAAACTCAATACGGGGAGCTAATTCTGAGCTTTCCCCTAATTCAGTTCCTAGATCATTTAATTCAGCGCCGTTAGGAAGCCCCTATTCGCCTGTTCCTGGTATGCAGTATCCTGGAGCGTACCCTGGTGGTTCTATTAACAATCGTCCTTTTGGGAATTCTCACAATTCAATCAAAGTTGCGAATTCGAGTGCTAATTCGCCCACATCTTCAAGTGCCAGCAGCAATCCTGGTCCCCAGAGAGAGGGTTTGTCTCTTTTGATATTCACGAAATTAGCTATTTACTTTCAAAGCTCTTAACTTTGTTTTTAACAGAAAATGTTTCAATTTTGTATCTCGAGTTAGTATATTGTTTCAATTGTCTTGAAATTTGTCACATTCACAGGTCCTCCTGGAGCCAATTTGTTTATATATCACATCCCACAAGAATTTGGTGACCATGATCTAGCAAATGCGTTTCAAAGTTTTGGCCGAGTATTGAGTGCCAAGGTTTTTGTTGACAAGGCAACTGGTGTCAGTAAATGCTTTGGTAACTAGCTCTTCCTAGCTTGAATGTGAACTGCAAGTCATTACAAACCTGGTTGCTAACTCATTTGTGATGCATGCAGGTTTCGTAAGCTATGACTCTCCAGCTTCTGCACAAGCAGCCATTAGTATGATGAATGGAATCCAATTAGGTGGTAAAAAATTGAAAGTACAACTCAAGAGAGACAACAGCAAGCACAGTAAACCTTTCTAACAAAGCAATTCTGTATGTGCTCACTCGATCAGGAAAATTGGTACATATGTGTCGCAATTGGTCGTTACATTGTTTCCATTGGCCTCCACCATGCTGTTGTCGGTGGTGGCTATTGTATTGTATCTTTGTTCAATTCACATTCTTGAAAATTGTCACATTGTGTATTTCGTTGCAGCATAGTTGTAGCACTTGTACCATCAGACCCCTTGTACATCAGATATTAATTCATTCAATTTTTCTCCTCTCATGAATCATTTGTGTAATTTGTGTTTTATTTTTGGGTTCGTTATCTTTCAGTGCTTTCCTATATCTTCCTGTCCCAGCCTTCAAACTGTTGCAACTTTTGTGAATCAGTTGTGCTTTTAAATGATAACTGATTAGGTAAGGAACTAAAAAATCCTGGTACTTACCACCATGCTCTGTTCGACACTGCAACTGGAAGCCATTTTCTAGTTACCCGACAATAGCGGAGTGATTTGGAGCAAATCCTGACAGGCTTTTCTTTTCATTCCTTTCTATTGTCGCTAACTCGGAATAATAATTGTTATATTCTCGTGTCAGCACCTCCTAGGATGGTGTCGTGACCATATATCTAATACATCAAACAAGCCATTCTGGCCTCACATGCTTCGATATGCATGAGAAAACCAAATGTAAGAGCTTATTTTCAAGATTAGCAAGTGCGAAAGGGTCAACGCTGAATCTAAGCATCAGAAAACTGGAGGCGACTCTAGTAAAACAGTATAAGCGTCTATACTGGATTCCAACATCTTTTTCTTTTGAGCACTGTTACAGAGCAAACGCAGGGCACAACAGGGCCTGCCGCATCTGGCTTTGACCACTATAGACAGATGCCCATCTGCTTTCTTTATATCCCAAACCATATTCACACGCCCTAAGTATACAGCATCACCTCCAGCTTCAGTGATTTATTCTGTGCCTACGCGGCCGTCTCAAGACAGTACAGTTCTACTTGTTCTGGGTAGTATTTAGCTTCGAACATCCACCCTCGTTACGGTAGACCCATTAGCATACATATCAGGAGTGCGAGAGTCCATTCTGCGGAATGCCTCCTGGCAGCATATGCTGTACTTGCAAGACAAAAAGATGGTCGGCAGTAAGAGATGATGTAAACAAAATTACCACCGCTCCAGTAAAAAGCACAAAAGTTCAATTGGCGAGAATGAGCTAGAAATTTGGTTAAAACAACTAGACTATCATAACAATGACATCCATAGAGCATTGCATAAAAATAACAACACCTGGTAGTCATGGAAATGTAAGAAGGGAGTAGCGACTCACATGAGTGCGGGGCAGGGGCCATCGCTGGAGTTTTAGCAGGATGATGTGCATGAGCGAGAGATACTGCATGTAAATGGTGTTGCGCAAGAGCTGGAGAAGGAGCAGGGGAGCTATGGTATCCCTTGGGATTGTTAGGAGACTGACAAACTGAAGGCGACGGACTGATGGATGATGGAGGCACTGCATGAGGGATGGTTGCAGGTGAAGCACGATGATGGTTACTAGCTACAGGCTCGGCAGCTGGGGCTACATGAGCTTTATTCTTTGGCTTGTATGGACAACATGACGGGGATGGAGACCTATATTTGGGCTGCTGTACTGGAGAATGTACGGGAACAGGGGATGGAGCAAAATGCTTCTTTTCATCATGACTGTGGTGATGGTGATGGTGGTGGTGGTGGTGGTGGCGGGCGGCTACGGTGGTGATCATCTTGATGAGGCATGGGTGCTGGACTAGGTGCATTAGTACCACCCCCACTGTGCAAAGAATGGTTAAGATATGATGAAAGGCTTATCTGCTTTACTCGGCCAAACACTGTATTATTCAATCCCAAGTTTCCTGAGGACGAATTTGCAATTGTTTGGGCCAACTGCTTCATTCTTGGAGGGGATGGCTGGTGATTCCCAACTTCAAGAACAACGGATGCCTGAACAATTGTTGGAGCAGCGACTGTTGAACCTTGTGAATTCGTCAATATGATGTAGAGATTCTGCAAAGCACAAAAAATAGAGACTCGACTGAAAAAACAAGAACAATATCGAACAGTGTTGTCAACAACCCTGTTGTGGCATTTGGAAGCCATGATTTCCAGCCCCATTAATTCCAACAGAAAAAGAGTCATCTCATTAGTCATAATGCAAGTGGCAAATGACACAGAAAAGAAAGTAGAATGCTCTCTCTATATATGCTACATTACAACCGATAGCGAGGTTGCTAGAACATTTGTAATGCATGGAAATATATAGAACTCTTTCCTTTCCTTTTCCTAAATGTTCAACCAAGTATCTAAAAATCGCCACATGTATTACTTAGATTACCAACCAAGTAGTGTTTATAAGGCCTAACTGGCTAACCACCATGATTGCAGACTAACTAGCAATTACATGGTAACAGATAGGTGCACCTATTGCTTTCCTTGTATATGGCTTACTACATTCATTCCTTGAAAACTGTGCAGAACTTCGTCAGGGTTGGGGGAGTTTGTTGCCAATATCGTCTTGTAGAACTAGAAAATTAGATGGTCGTTCTTGTCTAGTGCTAAGTTTTTTCCTCACAACCCCATCTAATGCTGGGAGGCCCCTGGAATATGTTTTGCATATGTGCTCGAATATAGAAAGCCAGTGGGTACAAATGCAAATGGCCAAGCAGCACAAATCATGGAAGGACATGAATTGTAGCAGGCAGTTCTCAAATGAATGCCCTGCCATGCATGCTTGTTCATAATAATTGCATTTTATTGGGGAACATACATGGTTGTGCATGAAGTTACAAGATCATGAATCCATCTAACAATAAGTAACAAGAAGCTAAACCATTCAGATATCCAAAAGTAGTTTTGTGGCAACAAGCAAATAAAATTGAAGTAAAACATTGCCAATAATTGCTACCATAGTGGAATCAAATGGAAATTCAAATAAAGTAATACCAACCTCATAGGGATTGAGATGTAAACCAATCTTCATTTGGTCTTTCAACTCATTTGTTTTGTCTTGTACTTTATAGATTGGGAAATTCAGAGTAAAGTTGAAAGATGCATACGGCTTCTGGAGAAGAAAAGCAGCCTGTGGAGGGATAATGGTTATTCCTCCAGGGAACTTGATCACCTCAAAGAATGACGAGCTCCCAAACAGTGACTCCGTCAGGTGCAGTGTTGACTGCTCTACAACCAAGGACATAAAAGAAGCCCTAAGAATGCTCAACCATGTTGATGATATAGTTGAGTATTTTGGATATGGTACGATGCTGAAGATAACATTTGTCCAGTTTGACACATCTAATGGTTGTAGAAAATTTACAGCCACCTGTAAATTCATTCAGGATTCATGAAGATAGAACATTGGATTCACAGCACATGAAAAGAAGCATATAACAAAGTATAGCGTTGCCGCCTTACAGTGGTGTTAGGGATGCCAATTTCCTCATAGATGTCAAATTCAAGCTTAGATTTAGTTTCATTCAATTCAGGAACAGTCTTCTGTAGCACAAAGCTTGCCACTATATCAGCTGCAAAATAGTATGGTTTGATAGTAAAAAGGAATGCTGTTTTAAAGCTACATCTAAGTAATCAGCAAACAAAATTACAAGATTTATCAATTTAACTCTAATAGCTTAATACTGTTGCCACTATATCAGCTGCAAAATAGTATGGTTTGATAGTAAAAAGGAATGCTGTTTTAAAGCTGCATTTAAGTAATCAGCAAACAAAATTACAAGATTTATCAATTTAACTCTAATAGCTTAATACTGTTCACCAGATGGATATCCATCAATCTATCTATAAGAACTAAAAGTGGACCCAGAGCAACTAGATCACCACAAAACTATTTTAACAACAATTATTACCAAAATTCAAGGCACGAGTATTCGTGATTGACTGATTGTTAAAATTGTCATATTTTCAACTCCTACATCAGTATTTTCGCTCCTACGTGAATGAACTATCAAACCACCCTATGCCTCATTAAGACAATAATAATTACCAACTTTCTTAATTCTTTATCGCCAAAGCTACTTTGATAGGTTTCATAAAGCATCCATTTAGATAGAACATGCAACTCTTGCATGAATTGTCCTTCATCACAGCTTCTTTATGTCAAAATCCACAATATAAAAAAGAGAGTAAAATGCATGTGTAGCCATCGTACTTGACCGGCTGTTTCGATTTGGCCATTGAACTCACAAAACTGCAAATCGTGGCCCTTAAGATAGTCATCCGTGTCATATGGCCATTACCTTCACAACCCTACGTATTTTGGTGACGCGGCGTACGTATAGCCGTGTAACTCACCTCCACCGTGGAATTCCAAACGTCTAGCGTGGAATTTCTGACTCACCCTACGTAACCTTCTTTTTTTTTCCTTTTGTGTTTCTTTTGGAGAGGGGCACATCGAGATGATTGCTTGCCAGCGATAGTGCCGTCTGCCACCAGATGCAAGCGGTGAAGGGATCGAGGGCAATTGTCGAGGGCGGGCCAGTCTACTACCCTACTTTTTTGACCGGAATCCTTGTTATCACGATGAAGCATGCACAAGTAGCAAGCCTTAGACTTGCATACCGTAGACTGGAGGAAGTCCTTCTGCTTGCCGGCGGCCTGGACCCATGGTCCAAGGTGCCGTATGTCACCTGCGTCGGATCTCGTCACCATTAATGGAAGCCGCTCCCGTCATCTTGTACTGCTTGCCGATCAATTCTGCTTTATCTTTCTTCCGTCGCTGCTCATCGCTCACAGCGGCGCCAAAGATGGTCCCTGGATCTTTCCAAAGATGAGTACGTAACAGATGCAAAGTTTTTGTTGATAAAGCAAAAAAGCCTGAATGATCGGAGATGACGAGGCTGCACGCCACGGTGGAGGTGAGTCACCGTTGTACGTACACCATGCCACCAAAATACGTAGGATTGTGATGATAATGGCCGTATTGACGCAGATGAGCTATATTAATGGCCACGATTTGCAGTTTTATGAGTACAATGGCCAAATCAAAACGGCTGGACAAGTACAATGGCTATTCATGCATTTTACTCTAGAAAAAAAACTTGATAACCCCAAGAAGTCAAATAATCACTTCCATAGTAAACTTACACTTATCATCAGTTCATCACCTTGATATATTTTCTATTATTTCCAAACAACTTGTTGGCAAATTCTAACATCACCATTAGAAGTGTTGCCTTTCTCATGGCAGCTTTTTTTTTTTGTCAGGATCTTCTAACGTCACGGTTCAACAACCAACAGTTTCCCATCGCAGCAACTTTTGTTGGGACCTTCTAACGTCAACGGAGGATGAAGCATTGCCTTCTCTATTGCGGCAATCTTTGTCGAGACCTTATAACATCACCATTTAACACAATCCATGATTTTTTTTTCCGAACCTTCTGATTTCACTATTTTGTAAAGCACTGCCTCTTGCGGCAACTATTGTTGGGATCTTCTAAGTCTGACGTTACCATTCCACAAAGGATTGCTTTTCTTTCGTAGGAACTCTTGTCCTGTCGAGAGATTCTAACATCAGTTATATATTGAATTTGCTTCCACAACAAACTTCACTGGGATTTTCTAATATCAGTGTATCACTGTTAGAAAAGGTGTTGCTTTTTATTTGCTGTTTACTTTTTGTCAAGGAGCCTTCTTATATGACCATTCAATAAAAGTTACCTCGCGTGAATCAACATTCGTCTAGGGCAAGCTGGAACAGGTCTGAATATCCAAACGCCCAGAAAGGAAAATCTAAAACGGCATGTTAGTGGCACCGTTTAAGTAAATGGTTTTTCCCTTTTACGCCCAAAACGAGATGAAAATGGTAACTTCACTAGCGTTCTCAAGACAATCCAAAAGGAGAACACGCCATTACTTCATCCTTTGCTGAGTAAAATTACAGTTACAACCATTTAAGAACACTCGACAGAGTTTATCCATTTCCTAATATAAAAGAAAAGATGTTTGCAACTGCCTGGAGAAAGCCACCCACAAGAAGCACCACTACTAGCTCCAAACCCAGACTTGCAATCCACGCAAAAATCTCTGACCAGCACTCCCCCACCCGAGATAGCAAACTCAGCAACCATCCAGGAGGTAGAAGACGTTTTTCCGGTTTTCTCTAATGGCACAAACATAGGTTGTCCCAGCATTTCCTATCTGTAGACTATAGAATGGCACTTGTACAGGTAGACAACGCATGCATTAACAGGACGTATCAAATCCAAATCTATGAATTCCTTGGCAAAGCAAGCTAAATGTCGTGCCACAATCGAACACGCATACACACATACTACTAACAGCGTATGTGTGTATTGAAGGAAAACAGTGGACGCAACGGAAAGTTTGCCGAATTTGATCCTGTTTATCAACTAGACAAGAGAAGCGACCGGTCGCAGCGTCGCTATAGATTCCAAGCTAGTACGCTGGAATCGCGCGTGCCTCGCCAATTCCTACGATGACTGAGCTAGAAACAAGACGAGTCAGTCGCTAAGTCACCGCTCGTCGCGTCCGTACGACGCAACGGGTTTAAAACCCACGAAAGAAAACAGGAAGCAACGCGCGCGAGATCCCGGAACGCGGTCTGACCTGCGAACGCGCCGCCCGGATCCGGCGGCCCCGCCCGGCCGCCGCGGCCGGCGAAGGGCGGCAGCCAGAAGAGCGCGGACAGCACCACGGCCGCGCCGAGCAGCAGCGCGGCCACGCATTGCGGCCGCACGGCCCCGCGGCACCCACTACATCTCCCTCCGCCACCGCCGCCACCGCCGCCTCCTCCGCCCTCCGCCGCGGCCACCGACGGCTGCTGCTGCCCCCCGCCCTCCTCCTTCCCCATCCCGGGCGCCCTCACGCATCGCCGGCCGCCGCCATTGCCGCCGGCGAGGCTGAGCAGGCTAGGCTCGGGTACGGGGCCCAGGCCAGGCGCCGCCGCTGCCGCGCACGGGTGAGGTGAGGTGAGGTGAGGTGAAGTGGTGGACTGCTGATGAGGAAGAGGGGAGAGTGCCGCCGAGGACGACTGACGAGGAGTGCGGAGCGTGCGCAGTGATGGCCGCTTTTGTCCGAGTCCGTGAGCAAACGCGCAGTGGTGGTGTGTGTTGTGTTCCGGTGATTTGTTATCATGGGATTAGTTTTTTTTAAGTAGTACTAAAACTCTGCTTTGATGCTTTGATTATATAGGGTAGCTGCTTTAGCGCTTTGCCCCACTTTTTGTTTGTGTGAGCCAATTTAGCTTGGTGAAAGTGAAACGGTTGAAGGTAGGATGAACTTGTTTGATATACACAGAGGACGTTTCTTTTTCCTTTTTTTTTTAATCTCTTAAAACTGAGTACACATGTAGCATCTGTTCGTGCACATTACAAAAGAAACACCTGAAAGCCCTCCAATGCACACAACCAAACTTACATCTGTACACAGCATAAAAGATCACGTTTATCGAGAGATCATTAGGATCTACAAGATCCGATGCGCGACGAGGCGCGTCGCAATCCTTTGTGTCTCCACGCATGAGAAGTAGCTTAAGAAGACCGAACTTCGAGAGAACTCGAAGCAATCAAACATTGGCGAAACTTCCAGATCCCAGCGGCGCTCGCCGACAACGCCCGTCGGATCAAAGCACCTTCCATCTTTCTCCAACGCAGGATAGACAAAGGAGGAGGAGAAAGAGGAAACAAAATAGCCGAGCGACGACGTCGCACTTACCGCGAAGCTCACGAAGCAACTGCATCGCCGCCTCCAGCTCCACCTCCAGCTCCGCGTGCAGAGCCGCCACGCCGCAAAAGACACACACAGGGAGCAAGGACTCACCGCCCGCACCCATCCCCACAGTCACCAACGGCGCGTCGAGGAAGCCGCCGCAGCTCAGTCGCAGGACGTCAGACACCGCCACAAAAGATCATCAGCACCATCCGTCGCCATCGACGACCACGACGGCGCGAGACCACAAGCTACCGTAACCCTAACCTGCCTAAAAGAAGGAAAAAGGAAAAGATATATACACCGCACGGTCGATTCTCGAGTCCCATCCATCTCCAGCGCCGGCCCAAGCACTGGAGAAGAGGGGAATCAACGAAACCGCCGGCGGATTCAAAGATCGCCTTCGGTCGCCTTTCCTCTACTGTAGCAAGGGGAAAGGAACGAAGAGACCCTTTAGATTTGGACGTTTCTTATTTTGACTACTGTATGAAATTGCTAAAGAGCTAAGAGATAGTTGCTTTAGTGAAAATATAGTTTTGAGAGGCATCAATCAATATACTTCGACAATACTCCGGACAACTAGTACCATTGCATGTGCTAAAAATTACATTAATTAGCAAAAGCATGAGCATTATGATGTATTTAACTAAATTATTGTTGGTTACATAGTAAAAATGCACGTGCGTGATGCACGTGTCCTTTCAAATGATACCACTTGGCAGGACTTTATCATACAAAGAAAATAATATGATGTATCGTGTACGTATCATAAAAAAACACACTTCTGACACATCATTGCATTTAAGTACTATAACGACATTAACACGACAAGCTCAAGAATCTGCTAAAATAACGACATTGTTTGAATTTAAAGACACTAATTGATTTCGAGACATAAAAGACATGACGTGGCGCATAGCTCTTATTCATTGTCGGTAACGATAGCGACCATATTTATTTGAGAGTCTTTATTTTCATACACCCTCAAAGCACATTCATATCTTTCAGGCGGTCACGGCCAAGCTGACGTGCTTGATTAGGCGCATTTGTTAGACGCATTTGAAATCCTACAATTTAATGAAGAAAAAAATCAACGCCAATTCAGATGTAGGTTACAAAAAATGAAATAGGCCAGAACACATTTTTGCTATATACCTCTCATTGCCTCAGCTTCTGACCTGTCGGACTCAAAAATAATTTTGCTATATCGAGTAGTGACAAGAACACCTGTATTTAAATAATTTGAGGATATGAGAGGTAAGCAGGCAATGATGAGAACATATTGTGTTCATTTCAAATATGTCTTCATTCGATACCTCTTCTTGTGTTCATTTGCACATAGATGACGAGAATCTGCATACTGCGCATCAAATAATCACATTATATTTAACGAGAAAGGCGTGCATGTATTTTAAATAATTACATACACAACGTACCACGTGTTCATTATGGCGACATGCCTGCTTGGTCGTCTCCAGGTGCGTTTTGTGTCATGGACATCAGATATATAGACAACCACACCAATAACATCTGTAGGAAGAGTTACGACATATGTTAGAGAAGCAATACCCAGTTTTATTACTAAACTAACAAAGGTTAAAGGCATACCAGTCAAGCTTTTATGTGCCCCAAAATGCTTGACTTGATGAAATGAACTGAATGTTCGTGGGAACAAAGGATATGCTATCGGTCTTCTAGAGTTAGAACACCCTTGCCAGGATTGCTTGTTGACTTCATGTTTGTACGAACACCTTTGCCATCGGCTTCGTCTCCGGCCATGAATCCGGCGGCTGTGGTCTGGGAAGTACGGCTTAAGTTGGTCATCGTATGTCAGAATCAAAATGGTAGGTTCGCAAAATACCACACAAACTGGAAAGGTAACAATACCATTGCGCAAGGTGGTCCGCGTTGGCTGACAAGTTATTAGAAAAAAATAATAATAGATTGAACTACTGACGTTTTATATATGCACAGGGTTGGCATCAGGGTTTTAGGATGAATAAAGCATTGCGAACATTTCGTTAACTCGGCTGACAAGTTCAGAATTTTATAGAGACAAAACAAATACTAAAGGATAACGAACAAGTCCTATCTCGGATAGCTCACCTTGGAGCATAGCGTAGTTGCCGTTACTTTGATTAGTAAAAGGCCTAATCATGCATGCAATCAAGAGAAGAATACGCCTAATCACGATAACCTAATTAAGACCTGACGAGTGACAAGTAATCAAGCTCGTGCCGTGCACAAGGCCCGGCGCATCGCACAAATTCGCATGATGCAATGATCTGGTGACGAAGAAGGAGAGGCTAGTCACAAACCTCAATCCAATCTCAAACGGGACGACCCCCGTCGTATGTCGCCTCCCTCCCCGACCATCAACTACGCCGTGCTCCACGTCGAGCAGGCGCTCAAGGACCTGGCTGCTGAACTCTTTCGCGCTGCCGAGAGAGTGTGCGCCGGCGCACAATGAGCCCTGGGGGGATGGGATTGGTGGTGGGATGTCGATGCGGAGGC